>QEOT01008746.1:63193-83757 GCA_003123785.1 Pterocarya stenoptera | reverse complement strand
TGGGTAGCTGTCCTTGTAAACTGGCCCAAAAGGTTACTGCGATTTTAGTAGGTTATGTCTTTACATATGACTAGGACTAGGAGACTACTTAAGATAGTGGGAGTATGGTTGAGATTTATGATGAATAATTCTCCCATATTTGTTTTAAATTTGCGCGGGAATTAGGTTAGAAATTTAATAATTGGATATTGTGGCGCAAGAGATGATTCTGAAGCTTAGCGATTTTTCGATCTTGCGACATATCTAAATTATTTTTTTTCTAGCTTGGATGGACGCGGTAGATTTCTTAGGTGTGTGTGTAATATCCATTTTTTGCGTATTGTAGTGATATGGCATCGAAGAATATAGTTGCCGACCTAAACAAAGGGGAGAAATTGGATGGAGAGAACTACGACATTTGGCATCGCAAGATCCAATATGTCCTAGATGAGCAAGAGGTCCTGGAAGCCTTATCTCACTCTCTTACTCTGGCCGGGGAAGGGACCTCGGAACAACACAAGATAGATCAACTAGCCTATACTGAATGGGCTAAGAAAAGTAGGTGCGCGCGCATAATAATGTTAAGCAGCATGCACAATGATCTTATGTGTGAGTTCGAGATCTATGACACTGCCCAAAGCATGTGGGATGCTTTGAAGTTGAAGTTTGGTGGAACTTCAGCGACTAGGTTGCGTGGATTAACCATGAAGTTTGACTCTTATAAGATGCGCTCTGACCACACGATGAAGCAGCATCTTAGAGCAATGTCGACCATGATCCGCGAACTTAAGTCGGCAGGAAACAACCTGACAGATGAACAGCAAGTGCAGGCAGTGATAAGATCACTACCGAATTCTTGGGAGAACATGAGCCAGAACCTGACGCTTAACGAGAATATCAAAGACTTTGATGATGTCTCGCGTCACTTAGAATTGGAGGCTGAGCGCCTAGAGGCTGCTAATCCCAATCATACGGCCTATGTGGCTAATTCTGGTTCGCGTAAGGCATCAAGGCCTAAGCGCAAGAAACCCAAGAATGGAGTAGCTGCTGGACAAATCAAGAAGGTGTCAGGAACTTCCCAGTGCAGCAAGAGGGGCAAGCGCGGGAAGAACAAGTCGAAATTAGAGTGCTTCAACTGTGGAAAGAATGGCCACTTCGCTCATGACTGCACTAAGCCGAAGAAGGTACACTCTGAATTTTCTCGCATTGTTTTTGTAACTAGCCATGTGATGGTTGCTCATTCCTATCCTATGTGGATTGTTGATTCAGGAGCGACCGAACACATAGCGCGAGACAGAGTCGGATTTGTGGAGTATCGCCGGATTCTAGCTGGGAGTCGTGATATCAAGGTGGGGAATGGAGCTAGCGTGGAGGTACTGGGACTTGGTACCTACAAGCTGGACTTGCGGAGTGGCCGCACTCTTTTCCTCCACAATGTGCTATACGCTCCCGAAATCCGACGAAATTTACTTTCCGTAGTTACTCTATTAAAACTTGGTTTTCAGATTGTATTTGAAAACAATTATGTTTCCTTTCATTTGGGCCATGTGTTTTATGGCAATGCTTTTCTTCAAGACGGTTTTATGATATCAAATTTGAATTATTCAAATATGAATGAGTCAATTGTTTTTCTTTCTGCATCTGATAATTTGGATTCATATAAATGGCATGCTAGGCTTGGCCATATAGGGCAAGATAGAATGACTCGGTTAGCTAGAGAGGGCTTAATAGGCAATCTCGCTAAAGTCATCTTGCCCACATGTGAACATTGTCTAATGGGAAAAGTTAAGAGAAAATCGTTTGGAAAAGCCACTAGGGCATCTTTTCCACTACAATTAGTCCATTCAGACATCTGTGGTCCAATGAGTGTGAGGGCAAGACACGGAAGTGTCTACTTCATCACATTTATAGATGATTTTTCACATTACGGTCATGTCTACTTAATCTCCCATAAGTCTGAAGCATTGGAGTGCTTTAGGCGGTATCTAAGGATGGTTGAGAATCAGTTAGACAAAAGTTTAAAAACTCTAAGAACTAACCGAGGACGAAAATATCTCTCTGAGCAATTTAAAAGGCTCTGTGATGAAAAAGGAATTAAGAGACAGTTGACGATGCCAAATACGCCACAGCAAAATGGTGTGGCGGAAAGGAGAAATCGAACACTGCTTGAGATGGTTAGGTCAATGATGGTGCAAGCAAAACTTCCAATTTCTTTTTGGGGGGATGCACTTTTGACTGCTGCCTACATTCTTAACCGAGTGCCCTCCAAATCAGTAACTTCCACCCCATATGAACTATGGACCGGCGAGAAACCCAATTTGAGTAACTTGCGGCCATGGGGTTCAACAGGCTTTGTTCATGATCTTTCTCATAAGTATGGGAAATTAGGCCCTAGAGGGAAGAAGTGTATCTTTATAAGGTACTCAGAACACTCTAAAGGGTATGTGTTAATAGGTGAATAAACTGATGGAAGTGTGACTGAAATTGAATCACGAGAAGTGGACTTCATTGAAAATGAATTTCCAAGTAGAGGTGAGGTTGATAGGAGTTTAGAACTTCATGAGATTATGGAACAAAAGGAAAGTGCTCCAAGGAATTTAGTTGAGAATGAGGAAGAAATTCTTCAAACTCCTACAAATAAGGACTTAAATCCGAGTGGGAGCACACCACTTGTCAATCAATCACAACAACCTCAGCCGCGTAGAAGCACACGAGAAAGTATTCCCCGTCTTCGTTTTGAGATTGAAGGGGAAGCTTTTATGGTAGCTCCGCATGATGATGACGAGCCTAGGACAATTCATGAGGCTCTATCATCTTCTACTAAAGATGAGTGGATGAAAGCTCTTAATGATGAAATTGAGTCTATGAAAACTAACCAGGTCTGGGATCTGGTTGATCTACCGACAGGGCGTAAGACTGTTGGGAACAAATGGGTTCTTAAAGTCAAACGCAAGTCGGATGGATCGATAGATAAGTACAAAGCTCGCTTAGTGGCGAAATGATATACCCAATAGGAGGGTATAGACTATGAAGAAACTTTTTCACCAGTTGTGAGGTTTGCTTCAATTCGCCTGATTCTAGCTATAGTAGCAAACATGGATTTGGAACTCTACCAAATGGATGTTAAGACAGCATTTCTCAATGGAGAACTAGATGAGGAGATCTATATGGATCAACCAACGGGTTTTGTGGTCAAAGGTCAAGAGCGCAAAGTGTGCAAGCTCAAACGATCTATATATGGCCTAAAACAATCATCTAGGCAATGGTACCTCAGATTTTATCGAGCCGTTCTTTCGAATGGGTTTACGATGATCACAGAGGACCATTGTGTCTATGTCAAAAGATCCAAGAAGAGTTTCATTATGTTGTCATTATATGTTGACGACATACTACTAGCTGGAAATGATAAAGGGTTGATAGTCGCCACAAAAGAGTGGTTATCCTTTAATTTTGAGATGAAGGATATGGGTGAGGCAGAATACATTCTGGGAGTTAAGATCTACAGAGATCGCTCAAAGAGAATATTGTGTTTGTCCCAACAGACTTACATAAAGAAAGTTCTCGAACGCTTCCTAATGAGTGAATGTAAACCCATTGACACCCCTGTTACAAAAAACGAGAACTTATCTAAAGAGTTGTGTCCTAAAACTCAAAGAGAAAAGGAAAAGATGACTCGTGTCCCTTATGCTAATGCTGTGGGTAGTCTGATGTACGCAATGATGTGTACTCAGCCTGACATATGCTATGCAGTTGGCCTAGTAAGTAAATTCCAATCTAACCCTGGACTGGCTCACTGGAAAGCAGTCAAAAGGATTATGCGATATCTGAAGGGAACTGCAGACTATGTGCGGTGCTATCAAGGTTCAGATTTGCAGTTAAGAGGTTACAGCGATGCCGACTGGGGCAGTGACCTAGATGAGAGTAAATCAACCACTGGGTATGTCTTTTTGCTCAACAATGGCGCCATTACATGGAGCAGCAAGAAACAATCCTGTATAGTTTTATCCACCATGGAGGCAGAATACATAGCTTGTTCTGCAGCAGTTCAAGAAGCTGTTTGGTTACGGAGGTTCCTCAAACATTTAGATATTGGCACCGATACTTCAGATCCGGTGACAATATTCTGTGATAGCACGGCTGCTCTTGCATATGCTAAGGACTCTAAGTATCATGGAAGAACCAAACACATAGATATCAGATATCACTACATCAGAGACATGGTAGCGCAAAAGAAAGTGGTTCTGAAACATCTTTCTACGAGTCGCATGGTTGCTGATCCCTTAACAAAGCCGATAGCAAGAGATATCTTTGAGGCTCATGTTAGGAATCTAGGACTGCGTAGATTATAAATGTAATTTGTATTGCAAATGACATTGAGATGTAATATTTCCTTTGGGATATTAATACAATATGATTCAGTTATTGTCTTTATTGTATTGTTTTTTCTAAAACACACACAAGATATGTCAACAGGCTTAAATCGGCTCACTCACACGAGCGATCGCGTCTAACGCTTGAGTAGCAAGTAGAGATGAGACATTGTGTCCCTAGGTACTTGTCCAAAGGGATAAGTTGGTTGATACAAAGTATGTCGCCTTAATGGGAGCTAAGATGAGGCCCATTGAATGGACTATGCATGGGTTACCCCACCATCCATGTAGCTTGTAGTTAGCCAGATACGAGATTCTCTTTGACGCCTTGGAGGCGAGCAAATGGAGGAACTCGGGTTAGACGCTTAAGGAGCGACTAGACTAAGATCTGTACGGTGTTGATATAGACATATGCTCTTTGAGAATGAGAAATCCACCGTAGCATGTATTTCATACTACATGTGCTTATTCGACCAAATGAGAAAGTGAGTAAAATGTTTCCCTCTTTATCACTGTGTGAGTCTCATTTTTAAAATGTCCTTTACTTTTGACTATGTCATGAGATGGAGGTTGTGATGTCTGCTACTTTGGCATGTTGTCTATGGCCATGATTAATAAGGTCTAAAGAGGCATTGCTGGGAAAGCGGTTCGACCAAAATTGAATGATATGAGTGCAAAGGGAAGATTCTTCGATATCGCATCTTCAATAGTGTTTGCTGACGTCAAACTATGACGCTACATACTGGTAGCGACTAAGGTTGTGAACATATTGAAATGATTTGGAGGTATTCAAGCATTGTTCTGAGTTTTCTGAACTCAAGAGGGTCTCGAAAATGCTAGACTTGATGCGATCGAATGAGTCTAGGACATGACCAGACACTTTAGGGATGTTACTATGCTAGTATTCTCTGGGAGAGATTTAGTGTATGTACTCCCACCTTTCTACAGATGTGCTTGGTGGTCGCACAGCCTATTTGTTATGTGTGAACAAGATTGAGAACATTAGAGAGATGCAGACCTAGGGTCATGCCCACTATGTGCAAGTGGGAGATGTTAAACGGAGGGGGGCACCCACCTGGGCAGACCCCCCATCCATTCACATGCAGTAACGCATGGCTTAAAGCCATGCGTTACAACGGCCTGTAACGCATGGCTTTAAGCCATGCGTTACTGAATATTAAAGGCTGGCCTTTAAGGCCAGCCGTGTAGGGGAGGCTATATAAAGCCCCCTCATTTTGGTTCTGGTGAATAAATCGACTTAGAAAAATCTCTCTCTTATTTGTTCTCTCTTGAAATAGTTTTTAGGCTGTGGATTTGTTAAGTGTTACTCTAGTTTTTTAACTACGTAGTACACTTTACCACTAAGAGGAAAAGCTTGGTTTTTGTCGATCTGGAGAAACTCGTGTAGCAATTTTATAAGCTGATCTTGAGGTATTTTTTTCCGCTGTATTTTCTAACAAAAACAAATCCAATCGGAGCCAGAGAGCACCATGTTGTGGCATTAGCATTTCTGTTATTGAAATGTAGTGAAGCGACGTTGCAAAACTTTCTCTAATCAAAGACAACTAACATGGGTCTCCTCCAAGATCCTGTGGATCAATTGGCAACAACTTAGTTTCTCGTTAAGAGAATTAATGATTGAATCTCCTATGTATAAAAAAAAAAAAAAAGTATCATTTCCACACTGACAGCAATCCAAATATTAAATATTAAAAAAAAACCAATTCATACTCTCAAAAAACTTCCTAAAAAATTGAAGTTCCCGAAAACTACCACTAGTAAATTAAATAATTGCACAAATCTACGAGGAAAATAATTTTTAGAATATTACATTGAATAAGATTCGTGGACTCATTTAAAAAAAATATATATATATAATTTACATTAAAAAATTTATTTTTTAATAATAGATCCTATTATTTTATAAAAAAAATACGCAGAATTTAACTTTTCGTTCAGATTCAAAACTCACATCAACTCATCTTATCTCATTATTACAATTTTATCAAAATTTTACACAAAATATAATAAATAATTCAACTTTTTCAAATTTTAAAATAATAATAATATTAAAAATAACATTCTAACAATATTTTACTCAACTTATCTAAAACTATTTCAACTCATCTCTGAATTTAAACCCGCTCTCTAAAGTTTCCATATCTATCTTTACTCCAGCTATAAAGCACAGGCAATGTTTAAAATTTGATGAATTTCGCTTCAAAAAGTTAGCATTGGATTCATCTTTCACCTCTTTGTGAAGCTATGAGCTACAGTTTTTTCTCGTTTATCTTCAAATTTGAAGAACCACTGTAGAACGTTCATCGCATTATTTTATTACGAAAATGCTAAGTTTCGCACGCAATCTCGTTTTTTTCTTTCTCTTTCTCTTCGGCTTCTCTGGTTTCTTCCTCACCCCCAAATCCCAAAAGCCCTACCTTTCTTCCTCTCCTCTCCTCTCCCTTTCTTTCTTCCTCTCCTCTCCCTTCTCGATTTCCAGCACAGTTCTTCCTTTCCATTTTTTCCTCTCCCTTTTTTCCTCTCGGTTTCGGAACCTCCGTTTCCTCTACTATTTTTCGCCAAGTAGCAAATTCCTTTTTTCGTGAGAGTGAGCATTTCATCTTCGTCCACTGAGGTTGAAGATCGTACGAGGTGTTTCAGGCTTCAGAGGATCTCCATCACCTCCATAAGCGCACTGTTACCGCTCCCATTGGGTTGTTCGATTCTTCGATTCTACGACTTCGTGAGTGCTTTCTCCCCGTCTTTATATATTAATCATATATGCATGTGTGAGAACAAAATACTACATTTATATGCTTGATGGCTTTTGATTTTGATCCAAGTTGTCTCTGCTGCCTGCATCTTTTAGATGTGACATTGCTTGATGGCTAGAGGGGGGAATCTCGTGAATCGTGATCCTAGAACATGAAAGCATGATACCATTATCTATATTTTTACTTATACAACAAACTGTGACTTCTTGAAGTCCAGAACTTGGCTAAAAAAATTAGAAAAGAAAACAATCCATGTGGAGCATAGAGGAAAATTAGAGGGAAGGAAAGGCCAGCAGGAAGAATAACTTTGTTTCTATAGGTGTTAGAAGAATGGATTTTACTAGCAACATAAGTGTTCCGGTAGCTTGATTTAATCTGAAAAGAACCATTAAAATATTCGAGTTTGTATTAGTTGTGATAGATTCACCCCTGCACTCTGCAATGCTTGTGCCAAAGCATTCAAAAGCCTGGCCAGCACCAAAACCAATCTATCAATAGCTAATACATTAGCACTTGAACCTATTAGGCTTTGTGAAAAATGATGCAAGTACATGCCATTAGCATGAGCTGGTGGTTTGGTGTTACACTAAGCTAATTGATGAAATTCAAAACCCCTGCATGCTATCACAGCATGTAGCTTAAAATCAGCAATATCATGCATGATTGAATTATTGGCATGCTGATCAGATTGATGCCTTCTTGTTGTACAGATCTGACATATATGGAAATTGGAACTTCTAGCAAGGGTTTTATATACTGTTAGCTACATACGAATGCTTTATGATGTTAATGTGGTTGTGAATGTGAATGTTAGATTAAAGTGAATGTTAAGTTTGTGCAAGTAGTGTGATGGCAGCAAGTGAATGTTAAAATATTTTCTGTTATGGCAACAAGTTAGATTAAAGTAAATGTTGATTCTTGAGTTGATTCTTGAGCTTGATTAAAGTGATGGAGCAGGCTAGATTGTGTGATTTATAAGTTGCCGATAAAAATGTTTTGGATGGATATTTTGTATTGATTTTGTGAATGTTAAATAGTGAATGAATTTAAGTTGAACATATGTAATACATTTGAGTTGATTCTTGATTCTAATGTTATTGTGAATGAAAGTATAAACTAGCAACTTCGAAGAAAAAAATTAATTGAGACACAAAAATTTAAGTATTAAATTAAATTATTACTTAACTTATGGTTAGTGTAATTGCAAGATATGAAAGAAAAAACTAAAAATATTATTATTGAAAAAATAATTTTATATTATTATTTTGATAAATTTAATGACTAATCGAATGTAAGATTATGAATGTGAAGGTTTTATATTTATAAAAAGTATGTACTTTTCATTAAATTTTAAAGATAAATTTAATAAATCCAATACCATTACTCTAAATCTCCTAAATGGTCAAAATATATAAAATTCGAAGTTGTAATCAACATCAAAATTAACAGAACCATCAAGCGAAAGCGAACAAACACCAAAAGGGAAACAACTTTGACAACTTTCATTACTTTACCTGCCCAAAATCTGCGATCTTAAGCACCCATCGTCCGATACCAACAAATTACCGGGTTTTAAATCCCGATGCACGAGCCCTTTCCAGTGACAGGCATCCACTCCTCAGAGAATCTGCACCATCCACCTCTTCAACTCAACGATCCCAATCCCACGGCCGTCTCTCTCTGCCTCCCTCACCACCGTTGCCAAGTCCGTCCTTAGGTACTCCAATACGGACCACGTCTTCGTTCCCATCCTCCCACCAGAGGTACTCGTGAAGAACGACCACGTTCGGTGAATTGCGCAGGATCTCGAGGGCCTCGACTTCGCGGAACGCAGACTGGTAGTCGTGGACCTCCTTGAGAGCGACGACGAGGTTATCGGATAGCCGGCGGGCTCTGTAGACGTCAGAGTAGGCGGCGAAGCCAACGCGCTCCAAGTGGTATTTGGAGATTATATCGGGTCGGGTGTGGATGCTCCACTCTCCAGACGGAGGGGATTTTTTTTGTGGCCGCCGAGGGTGGGGTGGAGGATTTGAGCGGGTGTTCGATTGGTAGTATTTCATGCAACAGTCTTATTTGGCCAGTTCGTGGTGACGACTGTAAGAGTTATAACATAGTATGAAATTTAAACGTATACAGATGGGATGATGTTTATCACAACTAATGTATTAGACTTCTATTGAATTTAAACTTTCATATAACACGGAAGTGTTATCATGTTGTAGTTGTGGCAGGGAAGAATTTGAAGTAGTGCAGGAAACTGAGTCAGCAAGCAGGTGTAATCGATTTGGATAAGACACTAACATTCCCCTCAAACACATGGGAATTCACAAAGCAAGATTTGGATCGAAGCAAGACAAACTGAGACGAAGTCAACCCTTTAGCGAACACATGATCTGCTAGCTGAGCATGAGTGGAAATGAAAACATCCCTGTTTGGGACTTTCTCACGAATGAAGCCCGTTAAAAGTCCGGTTCCTTCGAGAACGAAGTTCAGAACAACAAGGGTTTCTTAACCGAGACTCAGGTTAAGCTCCGTTTCAGAACCTCGTGGGGTTTGGAGTAAAGCATCGGGCTATTGGTACTAAAGCTCGTTTAGCATATAACAGTAGGTCAGTACCACAGCACAAGGAGAGAGGAAAGGTGGATATGGAGGTCATGCAGTAGCATACGAAGCCAATATAATTCAGCAATTACAATATAGCCATGGAAGATGGCAAAACCTGTAGCGGATTGTCTGTTACCAATGGAACCAGCCCAATCTAAATCACAAAAAACAATCCATAATGTAGAGAGCTCTTAAGGTAGTGTAGGACTCGATTGGTAGCAAACCAATAGCTATGGTAGGAGATTGAAAAATTTGACAAAGTCGGTTCCCTGTGAAAGCAATTTCAGGTCTTTTGTAGGGCACCAACAACCCGTCTATAGGCGGTGGCATCTTCAAGAGAGGATCACCTGTAAGTTGAGATAATTTAGAGCCTGAAGCAAGGGGCGTGGAACAAGCTGGCTTAGCCCCCCGGCCATTTGGACTGATGTAGTAGATCAGTGATGTACTTGGATTGAGATGAAGTAACACTAGAAGAATCACGGATGACTTTGATCCCCAAGAAATAATGTAGAGGAACTAAGTCCTTCAGAGTAAAATTCAGACTTAAGCCATGAGTTAAGATGCAGTAGAAATTGTAGATTACTACCTGTAATTATAATGTCATTCACGTAGACTATAAGAGAAACAAATGTATATTGTCACGGTGGAAGACAAACAGAGAATAATCAACCTTAGATTTCACAAAAAAGCCCTGGTAAAGTAAGCCTTGTGAAAATCTGTCAAACCAAGCCCGAGAGGCTTGCTTTATTTAGTTTGCAAACATGAGAAGGACGGTCACATATTAGCTATTATTTGGATTTCAAGATTATTTCCATCTATCTCAAAATAATAATCGATGAGATTCACTGCTTCTTCAACTTCCCATAAAAATTTAAACTCATCTCAATCTATTTCATACATCTAAATACATATTTCAACCTATTTACATTTAAACACATTTCGATGAGACTCATAAAACACTACTATTCACAGATCATCTGAGATCACCTTAGCATCTAAACCCTATTGGTTGTTCCATAAAAACCTCCTCATTGAGATGTCCAAGCAAAAAGGTATTGGAAACATCTAATTGGCGCAAGGGTACTGCTAGCGAGCCACCCAACGGTTACTGCTGGGTTGCCCACTAGTGTATTTAAATATTTTTATTTTTTTTTATCATTTTTTTAACATCCTTAATCATTAAGAAAAAAAAGAAAAAAGATACACAAATTTACTAATAATCACTTTCTTAACCAATAAGTAAAAAAAATTAAAATTAACATAATCAAGCAGTAAGTTTGAGCAGTAAGTTTGAAGGATTCCACTAGCATTTTTCTTGGTGCAAAGGCTAGCCAAAGTGAACTGCTATTACAAGAATAATGCATATAGTTGCAGGTTTAATAACAAGATTGAATGTCCGTGTAGAGATCAGGACTTTCCTAGAATCACTTGCTGAGATTAGTTTTTCCCAGCAGTTAGTATCCAATGCGTGCGGTTAGGATGTAACATCGAGAGTGTGAGACCTTTTATCTTAGATTAAAAGCATTAGCATTAGTTTAGGTAAAGTTTGGCTAATATATCACTTTTTGGCTTTTGACTATTCACTCCTATTTAAACCTTAGCCATCTTATTTCTATAATAATAAGATATTATTATTTTTACCTATTTTTTAATGCATATTATTTATTTATTTTTAAATAACTTTTATTTTTATTTTCATAATTTTTAACAACCTATACAATAGAAAAATGATATATATCACATTTTCATCCCACTTTCATCCCACCATGATGAGATAGTATTACCTATCAACTTTTATTTAGTTATTTGTTTACAGAGCAACTTCTAAGCAGTCGGGCCAATTTTCAGCTAATAACAGCCTTCCACTAATATCATGCCACCTCAGAAATTACACAAAAATGACCCTACACTCGTTCACATGTGATAGGAAAAGGCAAAGAGAAAAAAAGATAGGAAACTGAGGAGAAGCTTCACGTTTCAATTCACATCGACTGTTGTTTCACGCCGACCAGACTTCCACCGCCAGCATCCACCTTCACGAGTCCACTACCACCATTCCAACACCAAGTATTGCCCACCATCTCAGTCGTTCACTCACCCAAGCCGATTTCGCCCCATGAATCCATTGTCCATGGCTTCTTTTTGGAACTGTTTCTCATGTTTTGATAAATACCCAACCCACCTAGATAATTAGACTGAGATGTGATTGTGATATGCTAAAATCATGTTCTTATTAGTCTAAGTTCCGTTGATTTACACCATTTGGGATCTTGAGAAAACTGGTATTTAGAATCCAAGTGGTGAGGGATGAGAGAGAGATGTCAGAGGAAAAAATTGATTTACCCAAAACAAATTTACACTAGTTGGGCAAACAAACCCAGATGCAAAGATATAGAGAATGACAAAAAAATCTCAACATTTTTTAACTAACCCAAATGCAAAAATTTTGAAACAAACCCAGGCAAAATCTCAAATATACACCGCACGCCGTAGGTCAAGCATCTCTCTCTATCCCTCTTTCCATTTTCTTTACAACTTTGTCACTTAGATAAGTTTTCCCATAGATTTTCTCGGAGTCCAGTCACTCTTGCTGCAAAGCTTTTAGATTTGCTTCATGACTCAACTGCATGTTGCTTGCTTCGCTCTTCTATATGCTCTACTCTTCCATGAAAAAATCCAGTTCTCCTCTCTCAACTATAATTCCTCGGCTGTTAATGAGGAGGGAAAATGAGTTGGTCATTTTGGAACTAAAAGGTGAATTGGAGGTGGAATGAGACTGAATCGGAAAACCCCACNCCACCTAGATAATTAGACTGAGATGTGATTGTGATATGCTAAAATCATGTTCTTATTAGTCTAAGTTCCGTTGATTTACACCATTTGGGATCTTGAGAAAACTGGTATTTAGAATCCAAGTGGTGAGGGATGAGAGAGAGATGTCAGAGGAAAAAATTGATTTACCCAAAACAAATTTACACTAGTTGGGCAAACAAACCTAGATGCAAAGATATAGAGAATGACAAAAAAATCTCAACATTTTTTAACGAACCCAAATGCAAAAATTTTGAAACAAACCCAGGCAAAATCTCAAATATACACCGCACGCCGTAGGTCAAGCATCTCTCTCTATCCCTCTTTCCATTTTCTTTACAACTTTGTCACTTAGATAAGTTTTCCCATAGATTTTCTCGGAGTCCAGTCACTCTTGCTGCAAAGCTTTTAGATTTGCTTCATGACTCAACTGCATGTTGCTTGCTTCGCTCTTCTATATGCTCTACTCTTCCATGAAAAAATCCAGTTCTCCTCTCTCAGCTATAATTCCTCGGCTGTTAATGAGGAGGGAAAATGAGTTGGTCATTTTGGAACTAAAAGGTGAATTGGAGGTGGAATGAGACTGAATCGGAAAACCCCACTTGAGATTTAGCCTAAAACCAAAACCCATTGTATTTCTCGGAACAAAAATGGCAGAGAAACTTGGTCCATTAATTCTGGATGGAGTTCATCACGCTACAGGAATGCAACAAAATGTGGATGCGTTGGTGGTGTCACTCTTGACCATTGGTTCTTCAACTACAACTACAAGTTGAAAATCAGGGAAGCAACATCTGGACAGGGACTTGACGACGACTTGGCGTGGCTTAATAATCCATTTGCAGAATCACTAGGAGAACAAAGATGTGGAAATTGGGCCAAACTAATAATCTGTGGGTGGGTGGTGGAACAAGTTGGGGATTTAAAATGTAATCTCATTTGAAATGTAATCTGTGGGCACTTCATATAGATCGATTAAAGTTTTTGTCTAAAACTTTAGGATTTAAAATGTAATCTTGTTTGAGAAAAGCTATGGGTGGGCGACGGAACTTGGTGGGTGCGATGGCATTGTCTGGCTATGGTGACGACGGAGTTGGTTTCGTGGGGCACCTTTAGGGGAAGGGGCTGCGAAGGGGAGGGGGGGTTGATAATGCCATGTAGTGCTAGTTCACACTAACTGTGGTGGAAAGCCCAAGTGTGTTAAAACTACTAGCAGGCTATTATATGAGGATCTTCAGCCGAATCGGCTTTAAGGAATTCTCATTTGCTTATCTACATTTTTATGGGTTGTAAACAAAATAAATTGTTACGAATAATATTAAATGGATTGAAAACAAATTTACTTCAACTCAAACCTTTACAACAATAAAATGTTTGTATCATCTCGAACAAAATGATTATATTAATTCCGAACCTACACAACTATAAACTTTAATAATATATTCAGTGTAAGGGGTTTTTCCTCTCTCTATCTTAGAGGGCCTAAGAAGCGCAATTGAGGGAACAAGAAGCAAAGACTTAGCTCAAAACAAGTAGACTCTTCGGCCCAGCCCACGAGTAGTCTCCCATGGACACAATCTCCATAAAGGTGCGTACTACAGAGGGATGAGACTCACCAACCTGGAGACTCCTCGAACAATTTCAGCCCTTCAGTAACTATCCACGTAAACGGCCAGGAAGTAAGGGGCACCTTCGATCTTTTGACATAAAGACATCAACGGATTACCACCAAGGACGCCAGTGAGGTAAGGCAAATCGGGGAACTACGTCGCATTAATGGCATTACTACTCGAGCTACACACCACATTAATAATGTCATCGCAGAGCCACACTACATTAAATAACTTTGACAAAAGGAATAGTACGAAGGACATGGACTCCATAGGGACAAACACGATTTGTCTCCCTAGACTCTCGGTATAAATAGCAACTCTCAGGTACGAGAAATCTCCCTCTGATCCCGAGACTCTCTCAATTATTTACAAACATCCAAAAGAAAATACTAATTTTAGCATCGAAGGCTCCCCTGCCCCAAGGCTACCATTTCCTAGTTGCATTCTTCTCCATTTTCGCAGGCTCAGTTCTGAAGATTTGAGTTGCTGGAATCTGGCCTAAAGGCATACGAAACATGACATTAACATTCAGGATTCAGCAACCCAAATTTTTTACTATCCAAATATTTGTAAAGTTTTTCTACCTATATTTTTAAATACATTAAAATTACAACAAACTGTACATCAAAATAAAACTATAGTCAATAACATAACATGATTTTATCCAACCACAATATTAAAACTTATTTAGCATTCTACCTACAGAGTGAGAAAATAATGCATATCATATATAATGTATATGGGTAGGGAGAAAATAAAACATATGAAATATGATATTTTTTTTAATAATAATCATATCATTCAGCTTGCATAAAAAGAATAATATTAAAAAAATAATGCCTAAGTTACTATATCATGGTATATATATTGAACTACTATTATTAAAAGCCAAGATGAATATAGCATAGCTAATTCAATTCCGATCTATTTTGAGCTAAAATTGGCATGATTTGGCCTTCTAGTGCTTTTACAATTGGGATGCTCTAAGATCCTTTGTTGGGACCCCGTGGCTGGGAGAGATTCTCGTGTGAAACGAATTGTCAAACCACGTAGGACTACTTTTGATGCATAATTCAAGCGAGGTTATCGTACTTTTTTCTTTTTCTTTTTCTTTTTGACTAAGAGGTTATTGAAAGATTTGGATCACGTTCTCACTTGGAAACTGGGAGGATGCATTGAACTGTCACAAAAGTGAATCTCGGGGGTCTTGGTTTTTGTGTTTTTCACACTTTTATGCTGTAGAGTCTACTACTTTTTTTTTTTTTTTTTATAAGATTTATATATATTATTTCTCTATTAAATAAGCAGAGACATTGTCTTAATAAAAAATGAGCTTCTAAGAGCATTATCATTGAATTGATCAAATATATTTTTAAAATTTAACTAATATCACACTTATTTACATTTATCTATTTTCTTTAAATTTAATCCTCACATTAGATTAACCATCTACTCTCTATATAATAATAAAATATTATTAAATCAATAATTTTTTTTATTTAATTTCTTTGTATCACATTTTATAATTCTATCGATTTAATATTAATAATAATTATATTCTAATTAAATTAATATTAAAAAAATTATATTTTTAAAAGTCATTTAATACTAATAATAAAAAATATTGATTAAACTCATCTAAATTTTTATCTAAATTTCTTAATTACAAACTAAATAGTATTTTTATTAGAGTGAGAAACTAATATTTTAATGTTTGTTTGGAGTGAGAAATTAGTATTTTAATATTTTATGAATTAATAGTGATTCTCTATCTTTGGCCAGCCACTGTAGCAAAAGTCCATTTCATTTTAGACTTGGCCAATCTAATGTGGAGTATTTTTTACATCAATTATCTAAATTTTAGATAACTTTTCCATTTGGCCAAGCCAATGTGAATGCTCTAATCCACATAAAGCACGGGTTGTTGTGTATATTGTGTGTGAGAGAGAGAGATTTAGAGAGAGACCGAATTTTATAATAAATAAATTCGAAACGATTTATAGAGTAGTTTATTTGATGAAACAATATAAAAGATGAAATAATGCTTTTGGGTGAAGACTTGAATCGGTTTGTATCTTTGTATGTAAGAAAAGAAAAGAAATTTAAAAGTTACAACAGTTTATAATTAAACATTGCTTTTAAAAGGATTACCGTTCCATAAACATAACACTTCAAGTTTAATGGGTAGAATGCCTATTTTTATGGATAGAATGCCACATCGAAATCATATGACTCCTCTTAAAATACAAAAAATATAAATGTTGAATTAATACTTTTTAGTAGAGTCTTGAATCGATTTATATCTTTATATGTAAGAAAAGAAATAAAACTTAAAAATTACAATGATTTATAATGAAATATTTCTTTAAAAAGATTTACCGCTTCATAAATATAATACTTCAAATTTAATAGATAGAATATCTATTTTTATGAGTAGAATGCTACGTTAAAATCATATCACTCCGCTTTTATATATAGTAATAAATGAGGGTCTATTCCCTTTTTGCTTATCCAGCTATTTGCCTCTTAGAGACTGAGCATGCTGGATCATGCATGGGATCTTCTAATCAATTCCACACCTACTTAGTGTTTTGTATTTAACCGAAGACTACTAATTTCGAGCACTAATCTTCTCCATTGTAAACTTGGAAAGACCAATGAAAATGAGTTTTTATGAAATGCAAGGGATGGATTTTGAAGAAATAAAAACAATATTGGATAATAAATTTAATAATGCATTAAAATAAAATTTGTTCTGGGTAGGGTTCATGCTCAACATCAAGAGTACTTCTAACATGCAATCAACCAAACTCAAATGGTTGTTTTAAACCCAGCTTTGAGAAAGTTGAGATGCATTCACATCACATGACACATGGTTGTGTGTACAACCAAGAGTGTAGATCCTAAAAAAGCTACTTCCATGTTTATTTAAAGAGTAATGCTAAATACAGTTATGGATTGTACAAGCATCCCGTACTCCCTTTGAAAAAGATTAAAAGGAGCTTGAAAACCAACAAGATTAAAGACAATCACCAATTTGAAAGGTTTGAATTTAGAAAGACATGCGGTGGGATGCTAAACCGTGAACATTTCTTCAGGCCAACTATAGAAAATGAACAAAGGGTTTCTCAACTTTCTTTCAGCTTAAAGGTGGATATCAGTTTCATGTATTTAGTACAATACCAAGCAGCACTCACTTTAGAAAAAACCAGATTGATCACAATTAACCTAACCTAGTAACAGTACATGAGAGAATGAACAATTCCCACTTCTATTCTGGCCAGTTTGGGAATGAAGCTAAATTACATTAGCCAATTTAGACATCTAAACGGCTGTCAGGAACACGAAACAAAAAGCATTTGAAAACAACAATGTATGCTGAAAGTGGGCCAGTGCAGCTTCAACATGTCCTAAGCAGCACAGCCTCCACAGACAAAACTCCTGCAGTTAAATAAAAATATTAAATGAAAAGTCATATCTAATAGACGATATTCATGCACAGACTTGAATAGTTATGATATACCAAGGAAAAAAAAAAAATTATCTCTTAGTTATAAGTTATAAGTTTGAGAAAGAATTTGCATGTGTATGCCCCGCGGGGGGTCGGGGGCGAGATTATTCAATGAGACCAAATACCGAGTCCCCTAACTCATCCTAACTATGAGATGGTTCCCATAAGCAACACATCACATTATCTTGCTCCTTAGAGAAGTATATAACCTTCATGATTAGTAAACAGAAGCAGAGAAAAAGAGGACCTTTTGTGGTAAAATCATCCTACATCTTCTTGTTATATTCTTAGTTGAGAAGAATTAGCTGTTAAATACACCAAAACCTCCTTTATGGATTAAAAAAATTATAAACCCATTACTCACACTCACGGAGGACACTGTATTTGATAAGTTGGCGCATGAGATGTTGGTAAATTCTCTTGGATGATTCAAGGTTGGGGCAAGCAAGTTTTCCTAGGTTGAAAGAACTAAGATACCAAAATCCTTCCCTGAATTAGAAATTATAAACTAAATTTTCAATGACAATGTTACTAGGTCAGATTTTGGGGGAAAATTCTTTCTCTTGGTTCCTCATGGGAAAGTACACTTCATATAAGTTACCATTGCAATCATGTCATATAATATCAAACATAAATCCTCTGCACTGAATTTCGGCTCACTCATTCTTCTTAGTCCTTTATTTACACACTCATGGGCTTCAGCTCGCACAAAGGAGTTTTAGTCCCTTCTGCATGCAAGACATTTCTAGAAAAAGGAAAATAAGAAAACAAAGAAACATTTGGGTGGTCATGGTTAATGACTTGCAGCCATTTGAGCATTCAACCATTCTAAGCATGTAGCTGACATTTTCACATCACCTCTCTATATAAAAACCATCAGGTTGTAGTTACCAATTAAAATACCTCTCTAGCAAAAGGTAAGCTAAAGGAGCTACCTATCGGCAAATACAGTCGAGCAACAAAAAACACCTAAGGTGAAAAGCTGTACTTACGCAATTGCGCATCCAGATCTTCTGCGCCTTTTCTTCCTTGCAATCTCCTTCCTCCTTGGAGGTTGAAGAACAACCTTAATAGCAGTATCAAATACAGCTTTGACATTCTAAACAATAGATGGAAGTCATTGTCTACTAGCCTTAACCAAACAAGATAACCATTCAGAAGCACCAGAAAGAGACTGAACAATCTACCTGTTGAGTCTTAGAACTGCACTCTATATAAGCTGCTGCACCGATTTGTTTCCTTAGTTCCTCTCCCTGTTTATTGTCCGAATGAGCCAATCTCAAGCGAGATAAATCAAATATTTCCAAGATATAATTTGAAGAAAATAAATAAAGCTTACCTGAGCCGATGTTATGACATTAGAACCCATATGATCAGCTAAATGCCTACTTTCCTCACGAAGATCTAAAATAGATACAAACAATAACTTAGTGCTACTCACATCTCAGTAAAAACTAAAATATGAAAATATAAAAAGTTACCTACCTAACTTTGTTCCAACAAGAACAATTGGAACATTGGGTGCAAATCGACGAAGTTCAGGCATCCACTGTTGGGAAATTAGAACAAATAAATAACTTCAGTTTCTGGTATACTGAATCACTGGCACAAGAAGAAACAAGAGCACCATGCCAACTGACAATAGCTCAGTTATGACGTGTAGATCAAAGTAAAAAGTACAAGTATCTATGTCATTGAAGGGGGAAAAACACTCTGCAGGCTTTAAGTTAGTGGCCTACTTTTTCCAAACATGATCTAAAATAGCAACGAGAAAAGTAAAGGGAAAAGAGCGAAAAAAAGTAAAGCAGGATAAAGTGAGAAAGGGATCGGCATTAAAGTCAGTACCTTCTTAAGAACATTTTCATAGCTTGCCCTACTGATTAATGAGAAAGCTAAGACAAATATATCTGCACCTCGGTAACTCAGTGGTCTTAACCTGCTATAATCCTCCTGGCCTTTAAACCAGAGGGAAAAGAGTATCAAGAATGAGTCACAAACCAAAATCCTAATCTAAAACTCTTTAGCGAGCAATGAATGTAGTAGCATGCTAGATTCTGATTACAGAACAGAGTTAAGAGAGCAAGAGAGAGAATCATAGAAGAAGCTTTTCTACGGTGGAGACTAATACCTGCAGTATCCCAGAGTCCCAAGTTGACAATGCTCCCATCCACAGCCACATTGGCGCTGAAATTGTCGAATACTGTGGGTATATAATCCTGTTAAAAAACAACACAGATTGAGAGAGACTTGGAGAGAGATCTAGCCTGGCGCTCTAATGTACTGTTTAAATGGAAAGACCCACAAGTAGAAATCTCATGAAATGTCCATAAATGGAGGAAAACAAGAAAAAGAAGGTTTTTTCGTCCGAGGGGTCATGAATGATGAAATACTTACAGTGGGGAACTTGTTGCTGGTGTAACAAATGAGCATACAGGTCTTCCCAACAGCTCCATCTCCAACTGTGACACATTTAATGAACTTTGAAGCACTCATCATCCTTCTCAAACCCACCCACAACTTGTTCAGCAGCTCTCAAGCCACAGCACTGCTAGCTATATATAATATAATTTTATATTTTTAAAGTTGAAGTAAAAACAAGAAGCTTCAGGAAAAAAGTTTTAACGAAACGAGAGGAGGAAGAAAGAGAACTGTCTCTGGGTATGGAAGAGTGACAAGATATAAAAGACCCTCTTCTACCTTTCAAGAAAAGGTTAAGAAAAAGACAAGTGTGTGTGAGGCAGTTCTTGTTTGTAGTCAAGGGTCTCACTGTACTTTTTCAGCCCTCTCTATAGATTTCAAATCTAGGAACACAAGGATTTTTTTGAAATGAAGAAGATATGGGTCCCTCTGTCAAACGGGCACCTATAGGCTATAGTAACCTTTTTTTTTTTTTTTTTTTTTT
>QEOT01008746.1:21501-63028 GCA_003123785.1 Pterocarya stenoptera | reverse complement strand
TTTTTTTTTTTTTTAAAGAATTATCTTTATGTTGGAATTAGACAACCTTATGCCTCTGTTAAATTTGGATTTGAAAAACGATTTATAAGTTTTATATGTAAATTTCGCTCATATGAAAAGACTCACTTTTAATGATAATATTTTTTTTCCCCCCCAAACGGAACATGCAAGATTTGCATATTTTAAGACTAGATCTAGAATTATTTTTAAAATTTTACTAACTTAGATTTTAAATATTGGGTAAATAATAATAATAATAATAATAATAAATTGTAACCTAAATCTCACACATACTAACGATAATTCAAGATAGCTCATCCAATGGATGCTGGACTAGAGTAATATATCACAAAAATTATTGATAAAAAGATAATACTGCTCGATTGGTTCAGCCTGCAATTTTATTTTTTTTATTTTTTTGTTTTTTTAGTTTATTTTGTGCAAGGCAAGTATTTTAAACCTATTATAAGTTAGGGTAATTTGTGATTTTATATCTCATTTAAATACCTAATCCGACTAAGAGGGCAACTCATGACACAAGTTTCGATATAGGAATAATTCGTTACAAGTCTTAATTCTTAATGTGTTTGAGATGATTGGTTGTTTGTTAAGTTTTTTTTTTTTTTTCTTTTTGTAATTGAATTTTGCTACAAATAAGCAACTATTCACATTACACACCTCACACTTATAACTTTTCATAAGGTGTGAGAGTATTTTTCATAAGGTGCATGAGTGTGTTTCATAGGGTGTGGGGTGTGGATGTAGGATGGTAAATAGTGATTGATGAGAAAAAATTATTTTTAATTATCACTTAAATTCTTGTTGAATGACATAAATCTTAATTATACCATTAATTTTCAATCCATCCATCCACACATGAGTAGGTTCGGGGGTGAGATGAGAATTTTGTGTTTTATTAAAAAGTTTAAAATATTATGTTTTAATATTATTATTGTTTTGAAATTTGAAAAAATTGAAGGTTTATTATATTTTGTATGTGAATTTGAAAAAAAGTGTAGTGATGAGTTGAGATGAAATGAGAATTTTGGAGAATTTCTCACCCCCAAACATGCCAAACTCTTTGCTTTGATTGGATCGGTCAATTTGGATCGACTCTATTTAATTTGGCAAGATTTTATTTACAAAAATTCTCTAAAACCTCCTGCTATTCACACAACCTTCACACACTATATTTTTTTTTAATTTTATCAAATTTTTATTATATAAATAATGAATATAAAATTTGAAATAGTTTAAAAAGAATAACTCAAAAAAAAATTTAAAATTTAAAAAAATGTGAAATGTAGTGGAGGTTGTGTAGCAAAACTCTTTTATTTATACGAGTTTTGCTAATTACAAGCAGTTATTGTATTGTGAGAATTATTAACAGTTACAAATTATGTATAGATACACCATATTTACAAGTAACAAAACCTTCATCGAAAATATAAAAATTCTCTAAAATTTTTGTTTAAATTCTAGGATCTAAAATGTGTGATATAAATAAATAAATAAATAAATATTAATATAAATGATCCTACGATATTTATTGAGTAATGAGCAATAATTCATGTGAGCTTTATTTCAATAAATGTTGCTGACCTTCTATTTGTGGCACATATGTGATATATAATATATATATATATATATAAATGATCTTACGATATTTATTGAGTAATGAGCAATAATTCATGTGAGCTTTATTTCAATAAATGTTGCTGACCTTCTATTTGTGTGCCTAGAAAACAAAGATTCTGTCTTTATCTCTCTCATTTTAGACCGTAAACTAAAAAGTAAAATCCTAAAAAACTTAGCTGATTTGGTTAAAAAAAATTAAACTATCTCAATTCATATCATCTCATATAATCATTACAATTTTTTCAAATTCTTACAAAAAAAAAATATCATAAATAATTTAAATTTTTTAAATTTTTAAATAAAAATAATATTAAAAAATAATATTATAATAATATTATATTCAACTTTCAATAAAATTATCTAATTTTATATCTTTCATCTGAATTGCATAATCAAAAGAGGCTGTCAACTTTGAAAATAATAATAAAACTATTTTTTTTACAATATATTTGGATTTTAGAACGACAATGCTTTGAGTCGATTCAAAATTTGAAAACGCAACCGTTAGACGTTAAAAGGACCAAAATATCCTTAAACGTTGTCGCTATTCAGACACATGCAGGTACTTCAGAATATATGCATTAAAAGAAGAAAAAAAAAAAAGAAAAAAGAATAAGAGCTGCCTTGCCGACTCTGCCTCCCATTTGGCACAATCTCTAACCTATGCCACCCATTGCAGCTCTCTCCCAGACTGTGTCTGCATGCAGTTATAAGGAATTAAATACTCTGAGAAGTTTGGTAAAAGACATAAAAATAAAAACGACAACAACAAGCGGCATCAAGCCTCTTTAATGAACGTAGCTATATTTGTAACTGAATATTATAAGCTGAGTAAAAAAAAAGTTAATATTATAAGGTATTCGGTAAAATAAATAGTCTCATAAATTGATGTGTTTTTATTTAATTTATCAGATTTATTTTATAATAAAAATAATTTTACAATTTGACGAATTACGTCAAATCATATCAATTTATAAAATTATTTTATAATAAATTATTTATTTACGCGCTAACTTATAAATAACATAATTCATCTAAAAAAAGTACTCAAAATTGCCTGAAAGAATTCTTCATTTGGTATATGCATTTTGTAACATATATCAATTAACAAAGTATTTCAAAAGGCATAGAAATCAAGGAAAATTATAACAATATATATGTCGACAAACTTAGAAACCATCTTAATTATTATAATACATAGTTTATGTTAATCTATATATTGTCCGACCCTCCACCATAAATTGAGAGTTTAGTGAAATTCTGTGGAGATAAAAACAAAAATTAACACATAATTAATTCATGAATATTTTTGAAGCATGATCAGAAAGAAACCATCAAGTTAGATACAAAAAAGATCTCGTAAGATGGGCCAAACCTATACATAACTTCAACATATATCTATATATATATATATATATATATATATATATTAGTTTGCATGCATCGAACGGCTAACCACTAATATTTGAACACGACATATATAGGTATAAATTAGTGAAAAATGTTCATCGTGCCGACACGTGATAACGATATAGTAATAGAGAAGTGCTAAAGCTATAAAAATAAATTTATAAATTGATATAATTTTTTATAATATGTTAAATTTATGTTATAATATTTTTATTAAAATTTTCTCTATGTTTATCTAAATAAAAAATTTTCACAACCTGCTACTATTTATTCACACTCCACACTCTATATATATATATATTCTTTTATCAAATATTTTTTATATGAATAGTAAATAGAAAATTTGAAATAGTTTAAAAAGAATAAAATTTTAAAAAAAAATTTAAAAAGTAGTAAAAAATTTTAAAAAATGTGAAGTGTAGCGTGTGGTGGAGGTTATATAGTAAAACCCTTATTTTGACTTAGTGTGTTTAAATTTTAAAAAACATAAAATAAAAAATAGCCTATCACTACTCTTAATCGTTGAGATGGACAAAAACATAGGTATCGTGACATATATGATCTTAATGGGTAGATGATCTAAAGAGACAAATTGCAAACTGAGTGATAGCTTGGATGTAAAATGATAATCTTGATTGTTGGGTAGTTAAGTTGCAAAAGAGTTGAAAGGGGTAAAATATAAAACTTTCAAAAAAAAAAAAAAAAACTTGCAAATACCATATAAATCTAACGTTGCTTTTAAATATTCAGTATTGTTGCATCACTCACTTAAGTTTATTGTCTTTGATCTATTGCAGAAGATCATGATATTCATAAGATCTATTGCATAAATGATATCGCTAAAAGCAAGAACCACACATGAAACTCAAAAAAAAAAATTGTCGCACGGGTGATTCAACGTATCAAAATACTCTCATTTCACTCTCATAGTGGGATGAGAGTGAAATGAGAGTATAGTCTATAGAATTTCCCTTATTTTACACTTCATTCCCCCACAAATTTTGCGTACTAGTTTTTTAATTTTCCCTCCATAATCACTTGCGAATTAATATAAAATATCTATTCCCAAGAGCAACTAACTTGAGAAGTTCCCTTAAAAGTTTTTCGCATTTGATCGTTACTGCAAAATAGAGTTGATAGTTCCACGTGAAGAGACAATCCCCATGAATCTCCATGAATTACTCCCAACACCCTCTGTTTCTCCTATGTTTTTGCATGATTCTATCTGTACACATGCATTATATATTCGAAAGTCTAGCTGTACATTCCATATATACTTCTGAAACAGCTAACAATAAAGCTGTACATGATTTCTGTAAATTCTATATATATGCAAATATACAGCCATGAATGTTGCAGGCTTTTCACATTTACATGGTATCAAGAGCCACACAAGATTTCAAACAAAAATGGAGTCGTCATCTACCTCCTTGATTCCTCTTATGGATGAAATCTCCTCTCTTGATCTGTTTTCCACAAAAACTAACCTACCTAACGTTCCTATCAAATTAGCTTGTAGAAACTACCTTCTTTGCAAAGCTCAGGCGATTCCGGCTCTTCGTGGCCACGTTTACTTGGTTACGTTACCAAAGAAGTGCCTTGCCCTCCACCCACCATTCTTGACAACAATGGTGTTACGAGTCCGAACCCGAAGGTAGCAAAATTGCTGCATATGGATCAGTTGATTATCAGATGGACCAATAGTTCACTTTCATACATTCCTCTTTCACAAATGATAAACTGTGAAATGGCCCATGAGGCATGGGAGGCTCTTGAAACTCTATATGGTCGGCATACAAGAGATCGTGTTTAGTATATGTGTGGTAAGTTGCAGGCACTAACCAAAGGCTCCTCTTCAATGGAAGAATATCTACACATTTCCTCAGCCCATAACTCATCCTTTGCTATTGCCCTCTACACAAATCGTGCTTTTGTTTCTAGAGCATGAGGTGGCCAGCAATATCGTGCTTGTGGTGGTCAACAATATGGTTATCATTCTTCATCACGTTCCAAAGGAAACTATGGCGGTGGCAAGGCTCACGATTGCTCCTTTGCTAGACCTGGCCAGCAGTCAAAATAGTGGTAATGGTGGCCGTAGCTCTGCGTGGAGGCCGTGTTTCGTGAATCACATGTTTTTGGTGTAGTGGTCCAAACCATAAAACGGATAATTGTTATGCTTCTGATGAGGAAGCCGAGTAATACCAAGTCTTTCTTGCAGTTCAGGTTGTGACATTGTTAATGAGGCATGGTACCCAGACATGGGTGCAAATCATTATATGACTCCAACTGAGCTTACGACATACAAGAAGGCTTTGCAAGATCCAAAATGGCAATAGACCATGCAATCCAAAATTAATGATGTTCATGCAAATCAGACTTGGAATTGTCCTCCTTCATCGAACATGAACCTTGTCACCAGTAAATGGGTTTTCAAAATCAAAACTCGAGTTGACGGTTCTATCAAACGCTACAAGGCCCACCTTGTAGCACAAGGCTTCATTCAGCTTCAAGGGCTCGATTACGATGAAACATTTAGTCTCATTGTTAAACCTGGAACCATTCGGTTGATTCTCAATTTGGTTCTCTCTTATGGATGCTCTTTAAACCAATTGGATGTGAGTAATGCTTTCTTGCATGAGATTTGCAAGAAACAGTTTACTTAACTCAACCTCCATGATTTAAGGATTCAGCTCATCTCGACTATGTTTGTCATCTTCACAAGGCCCTTTATGGGTTAAAATTAACGCCTCGAGCATGGTATCTCAAGTTTAACACCTATCTTCAACAATTGGGTTTCAATGATGCCTATATCAGCATTATTTTTTCGCCGCCAAGGATCGAACATTCTTGTTTTGCTCATTTATGTGAACGATATAATCCTCACGGGAAATTCAACTTCCTCCATTGCCAAACTAATCTCTCATTTGTCTACTATTTTCCATATGAAAGAGCTTGAAAAATTACATTATTTTCTTGGAGTACAGGTTGCACGGGATTCCATTTCGTTAACTCTTTCACAATCACGGTATTTTTTAACTTTGCTGCAACGATTCAACTTTGAAGGGTCCAAACCCATGTCTACTCCACTCACACTAGGTGCTCAACTTTCAGCTAATGAATGCCAACTCTTGTTCGATCCAACTCACTATCAACAAAAGGTTGGAACATTACAATACTTAACTTTGACGAGGCCCAACATAGCCTATGCTGTAAACTTCATTTGTCATTTTATGGAAACTCCACGGGCTCCTCATCTTCTTGTTGTTAAAAGAATTTCTCGATACCTCAAGGGCACCATAAATCTAGGCCTTCATTTCACAAAAGGCTCCAATCTCGGCACTTCATGGCTTCTACGATGCCGATTTGGCGGGTTCAAGAGACTACAGACGCTCCACCACTGGCTTTTCTATTTATATGGGCACTAACTTGTTGTCTTGGGGTGCAAAGAAGCAAGCTACAGTTGCTAATTCTACGGCCTAAGCGGAGTACCAAGCTTTAGCCTCAACAACGGCCAAACTCATGTGGTATATGAACTTGCTTAAGAGCATTGGTTATGAGCTTCCTTCTCCTACGTTACATTCTAACAATATCAGTGTTTTAAGTATGGCCAAGAATCCAATTTTTCATCACCGCACCAAGCACATTGTAATTGATGTCCATTTTCTTCGAGAACAAGTTGCATGAGGTCTAATTAATTTGAAGCATGTTTCTGGGCATGATCAAGTAGCCAACATCTTCACCAAGCTGCTCTACAGTCCCAAGTTCGAACCCAATTGGAGCAAGCTCTTCGTTGGTCCTATCCTGCCTCGATCTTGAGGGGGAATGAAGAGACAATTCCTATGAATCTCCATGAATTACTCCCATCACCCTCTGTTTCTCCTATGTTTTTGCATGATTCTCGCTATACATATACGTTACATATTTGATAGTCTAGCTGTACATCCCATGTATACTTCTCAAATAGCTAACAACAAAGTTGTGCATGATTTATGTAAATTCTACATATTTATATATATGCAAATATACAGCCATGCAAGTTGAAGGCTTTTCACATTTATACGGCCCCTTTTTACATCTATCCTCCCCTCATCAACTTCCTCCTCCCCTTTTATATTTTCTTCTTCCTAGCTTCTTTCCTTGGCTTTTTCTACTTTATTTTTGTAGATTTGGTTCTTTCCAACTATTACAGGCCATCATGGACCCTACATAGATTCATCTTCTTCAAGAATTGTTCTTCTATATCATTAACTACTTTTGCAGCAACTTCATTTGGCATGTGACTGCGGCCAAATGATTTTCCTATGCCATCTTAGCCAATTATGAACCAACTTCCTAACATCATTGCATCCAAAGACAACAGATCAAGAAAACCACCAACTAAGTGATTACTACATAACGTGCATACTCTGCTCATTGTATCCTTAGAAATCCTCTGTAATCTCCTATTTTAGACATGTACAACACACTTTTTATTGCATCCAAAGACAACATCTCAAGAGAACCACCAACTACGTGATTATTGCATAACTTCCATACTTTGCTCATTGTATCCCTAGAAATCCTCTGTAATCTCCTATTTTAGGCATGTACAGCACACTCTTTATTTATTTATTTATCTTACATGTAAATCCAACCTTGTATCTTCTCTATATGTGCAATACAAGATCTCTCTCTATTCTCATCATGAGGCAGAATTCTCAAACTCTCATTTTTCTATATAGTATCAGAGTAGAGGTCTTGAGTTCAAACTCTAACTATACACTCTATCCTATTAAATTAAATATTTCACTTGTTGGACCACCCATTGAGGGGGAGTCTAGCCCACATGTGAGAGGGAGTGTTAAGATATAAAATAAATAATAAAATCTACCTCTTTCCATTAGTTTTCATGCTTTTGGGATAATTGGTGATTTTCACATAGAACTTTTCGGTGATTGTCAGAGAGAGATTTGTTCTTTTTTGGCCACCCATCCTTCTTCCCTTTCCTCTACCCCACCCACAACCACCACTGCTTATCCCTACCCTGTAAATCAGAACGGTACCAACTTCGTTTCTCTCCGTCGCACACCTACTAACTTCCTTTTATGGAAGACTCAGATGCTTAACATCCTGAACAACTATTAACCATGTCACCAAAAATGGTTTCTTGATACTGAAACTATTAACCATGTCACCAAATTTTCAGGTAATCTTCATGATCTTCAAATCTATCATGGATCTAATGGCCTTATGATAGGTGATGGCACCACTCTTCCCATCACTCACACTAATAAAGCTTCTATTGGCTCCCATGATCGTCTCAATGATGTACTTGTTGTCCCTTCAATCACCAAGGACTTGCTTTCTGTTAGCAAATTTATCACTAACTATCCTCTCATGGTTGCATTTGATGGTGATGGTTTTGTGATTAAGGAAAAAGAGATGCAACACATTCTAGCCAAGGGGCAAAGACGTGGCCGCTTATATGCCTTTGATGGAGCACCATCAACTTGCTTCTCTTCTCGGTTTCGTAAGGCTAACCCTCATTCCTAGAACTCCCGTCTTGGCCACCCTCACTAGCAAACTTTGGGTTTCTTGCACTCAAATAAGAAGATTTTCTTTAATGTGTCACCTCCTGTTTCTTCTATCTGTGTTAGTTGTCAATTAAGCAAGTCATGTAAGCTAATTTTTTGTTAGAAGATAATAAAATAACAGCTCTCTTTCAAAAGGTTCACCGTGATGTATAGGGACCAACTCTTGTGAATTCTAGTGAAAAATTTCGCTTTTACGCTAGTTTTGTAGATGATTTCACTAACTTCATGTGGTCTTTTCCTATGTACTGCAAGTCTGACTTTCTTAATTGCTTTGATATTTTCTACAAACACGTTGAGTGTAAATTTGCTACCAAGATTCAAATTTGTCAAAGCGAAGAAGGTGGGGAATTCTCTTACACTGCCTTCATCAACTATCTTCATTCCCATGGGATTCATCATTAATCAACTTGCCCAAAGAGCCCATAACAGTATGGCAAAGTTGAATGGAAACACTGCAATATCACTGAACTTGGACTCACCATGATGTTCCATGCCCATCTTCCAGCTCATTTTGGGTAGATTGCTTCTCCACTACTGTGTTCCTTATCAATCGTTTGCCTTCCAAGGCCTTGGACATGGAGTCTCTTTTATTTTCGCCTTAATGGTCGTAATCCGGACTACACCGGTCTCAGAGTTTTGGGCTCTCTCATTGCTTCCTTTTTATAGGTTATTATCGTGCTCACAAAGTGGAGCCTAAGTCACTGCCCTGTGTTTTCATAGGGTCGAACATCAAACACAAAGGGTACAAATGTATGTAGCCCCCCACTAGCAAAGTTTACCTTTCTCTGCACATGGTTTTCGATTAGTCTGTGCTCCCTTACTCATCTCCTGCACATCTCTATGGCCATGACACAGTTACTGGTGCGCTCTCATCATTTCTGAATTAGGAGCCTTCCTCTCTTTCCGCAAGCACAAACTCCTCATCTGTGCCTACCATTCCACTCTTTGCTCATGCTCCTCCCTTGATGGCGCCTATGGATCCTCAACTCACCATGCCTCCTCCTACCTCCCCTGCACTTGAATCTTCAACTCCAATTGTGACATTTGATTAGCCTATGACTCCAGACCATGTTGTCTCATCTACAACACTTGCTACTCCAGGGCCTGCTCCACGACACAAATATGCTCACTCGTGCTCAAGCTGGGGTTTGCAAACCAAACCCAAAATACATTCTTCATGTTGCTAGCCCTGATATTCCTATTGTGCCTCGGTCAATCACAATTGCCCAAAAACATCCAGGATGGCTTGCCGCCATGCATGAAGAGCTAGATGCTCTTGCAAAAAATAACACATGGTCCCTTGTACCCCATCAACCACACATGAATGTTGTAGGTTTTAAGTGGGTTTACAAGGTGAAGCTCCAACCTGAAGGTACCGTGGAACACCTCGAGGCCGCTTAGTTTCCAAGGGCTTTCATCAAGTGGATGGCCTTGATTTTAATGAAACTTTTTCCCATGTTATTAAACCAGCCAACATCTAACTTGTCCTTACTATTGTCGTGGTTAAAGGATGGGAAATTCGCCAACTTGAAGTACGTAATGCATTCCTACACGGCTTCCTCACCACTTTTGTCTACATGCAACAACCACTTGTCTTTATTGATCCAAACCCCCCATCCCATGTTTGCAAACTAAGTCGTGCACTCTACGGGTTAAAAAAGGTGCCTCGTGCATGGTTTGATCGACTAAGCACCTACATTTTTCAACTTGGTTTCTACTGCATCACCTTGATCTGAGCCTCTTCATCACTCCAACCATGGACTTCTTGTTTTGCTTTTATATGTCAATGACATGGTGGTCACAAATGATAGTCCCTCTCAAATTCCATGGCTCATTCTACAACTAGTAGTAGAGTTCTCTTTTAAGGATATGGGCTTCCTTCACCATTTTCTTGGCTACGAAGCCCATCGCTCTCCTCACGCCCTTTTGCTCTCTCAAACCCATTATGCCCGTGAACTCTTAGATTAAGCTTCCAAGGGTGAATGCAAACCCGTTACCACTCCCATGGCTTCGAAGGGCTAAACTACACAATCTTCTGAACTCTATGCCGATCCCACTCACTAGGGCTGAAAATTGAAGGTATTGGTGCGGTTTTGGTCCAAAATCACAACCGCACCAACAAGGAGAAAATTTTCTATTCTTGACCAAAATCGACTATGAGGGAGAAAGAGAACCAGTCAGAATTCGATGGTTAGTACAGATCAGTTCGATAGTTTGGAAATCAGTTTTTCATCACCGGTCACCAATAGCAACAATCATGATTCACAGCAATACAAGGATTGAAAAATGCAAAAAAAAAAAAAAAAAAAAAAAAAAAAAAAAAAAAAAAAAAAGAAACTTAAATGATCATCAACGATTCATCATTCAACCTTGCAAAAACAAAAAAAAGGGCCACCACTCACTAGACAAAGATGTTGCGAAGCGTGAAAGACAGTGGAGAGGGAGAGATGAGAGAGGAGAGAGGCATTGGGCCATGGCTGTGACAAGGCCGCCTAGGGCGTGAAGGGTCGTCAACAAGAGAGTCTGAGAGAGGAGTGAGGCTGCGAGAGATGGAGAGAGTTTGAGAGAGGAGTGTAGCTGGCAGAAGAAGAGAAGGGGGGGTGGGAAGGATTCATTTGATCCTTAAATCTAGCCCAAAAATAATGCCGTTTAGTCTCAACCAAACGGTTTCGTTTGCTTTAATTTGTTTTTCATACGTTTTAAAACAAAACGATGCTGTTTCAAGTGAAATGACATTTGTTTTATATTAGAAATAAATAAATATATATTATATCGGTCGGTTCGAACAGGGACCGAACCGACCAACATCGATTCTGGCTATTTTCTATCATCGGCTAACCGATTCTCCACCGGTCTCCATCGGCGATGATCGGTCTGGCTAGTTTTTGTTCACCCCTACCATTCACTATCCTAGTCTCGTTGGTAGTTTGTAGTACCTGACCTTCATTAGGCAAGACATCTCCTACAACGTCAATTTCGTATGTCAATTCATGCATGCACCCATTGTTGCTCACTTTCAGCTTGTCAAATGTATCCTATGATATGTCCATGGGACCATTTCAATTGGCCTTCGTATCCTAGCATCCATCCTTAACTTATATGCTTTTTTCTATGCCAACTGGCTGGTTGCCTCCTCACCCGTTGCTCCACTACTGACTTCTGCACCTTCCTCGGTGCTAATTGCATCTCATGGAGTGCCAAAAAACAATCCATAGTTGCTCACTCAAGTGCTGAAGCTGAGTATCGCTCCATGGCATCCACTGCTTATGGACTCATGCAGCTCACATTCCTCCTTCGAGACCTCCACATCCCTCTTCCTCATCAACCTATACTTCAATATGACAATGTTAGTGTCTTACATTTATCTATTAACCCTGTCCTCCATGCACGATCGAAGCACATTGCCCTTGATTTTATGCGTGAGCAAGTTTCTCTTGGAACCCTTCAAACCAGATTTGTTCCTTCTCAACTTCAACTTGCCGAACTCTTCACAAAGTCACTTGCTAAGCTTCCCTTTCGCCAGCTACACGCCAAACTTGGCCTCGGTGTTAATTCCTGGCTCAGTTTGAAGGGGGATGACAGCCTTGCATTCGAAGATAGTAGATCAAGAGAACCACCAACTACGTGATTGCTGCATAACTTCCATACTCTGCTCATTGTATCCCTAGAAATCCTCTATAATGTCTTATTTTAGACATGTACATCACACTCTTTCTTTATTTCTTTCTTTTACATGTAAAGTCAACATTGTATCTTCTCTATATAAAAGCAATACAAGATCTCTCTCTGTTCTCATCATGAGATAGAATTCTCAAACTCTCATTTTTCTATACTTCCGAGATAAGTCTTCTGACATTTTCTCTATTTTTTGCTAATGTCCAGCAACAATCAAATGTTGAAATGCAANTTAACTTATATGCTTTTTTCGATGCCAACTGGGTTGGTTGCCTCCTCACCCGTTGCTCCACTACCGACTTCTGCACCTTCCTCGTTGCTAATTGCATCTCATGGAGTGCCAAAAAGCAATCCATAGTTACTCGCTCAAGTGCTGAAGCCGAGTATAGCTCCATGGCATCCACTGCTTTTGAACTCATGTGGCTCACATTCCTCCTTCGAGACCTCCTCATCCCTCTTCCTCATCAACCTGTGCTTCACTATGACAATGTTAGTGCCTTGCATTTATCTATTAACCATTTCTTCCATGCATGATCAAAGCACATTGCCCTTGATTTTATCCGTGAGCAAGTTTCTCTTGGAACCTTTCAAACCAGATTTGTTCCTTCTCAACTTCAACTTGCCGAACTCTTCACAAAGTCACTTGCTAAGCTTCCCTTTCGCCAGCTACGCGCCAAACTTGGCCTCGGTGTTAATTCCTGGCTCAGTTTGAAGGGGGATGACAGCCTTGCATCCGAAGATAGTAGATCAAGAGAACCACCAACTACGTGATTGCTGCATAACTTCCATACTCTGCTCATTGTATCCCTAGAAATCCTCTATAATGTCTTATTTTAGACATGTACATCACACTCTTTCTTTATTTCTTTCTTTTACATGTAAAGTCAAGATTGTATCTTCTCTATATAAAAGCAATACAAGATCTCTCTCTGTTCTCATCGTGAGATAGAATTCTCAAACTCTCATTTTTCTATACTTCCGAGATAAGTCTTCTGACAGTTTCTCTATTTTTTGCTAATGTCCAGCAACAATCAAATGTTGAAATGCACAATTCATAAGAACTTCAATTTCAGTGTCTCTTTGCATGGTCCCAACTCATCATGGCAATGTTATCTCGGGCTGCATGTACATTCATTTCTCAACATTCATGCCTGAAGTAGTTTGTCTTGGACTTTAAGCTCATTATGAAAAACTCATAGTTAGGGCAAGTTTGACAATTAATTGTATTAACTTTCAGTATATTAGTCTTTACTTTAATGCCTAAATTGATGGGTACAAGTATGTGCCTAAGCTAAGCAAGGCTATTTTCATGCTGGTAGCTTACCCTATTAGTTTTATTTTCTTCTTTTTTAATTCCCTAGCTTTCTCTACTTTATTTCGTACATCTCTCTTCTAGAACTGCTCTTCCATATCTACTGTTTTTGCATCAACTTCAGTTGGGGCGTGAGGATCAGATGGCTGATCTCTTGTGCCCGCTTTAGCCAGTAAATGAAGTTTTAAAATAAGTCTTCTCACATTTTATCATTTTTTTTTTGCTAGTTCTCAAGAATAACATATTGTCGAAATGCACAATTGACATGAATTACAATTTTAATATCTCTTTGTATTATCCCAACTCATCGTGGCAACATTGTCTCCTATATATTCATTTTCCTTTAATGATAGAAGTATTTGTACGTCTTGGACTTTCAGCTCATTAAGAAAAACTCTTAATAATCGGGACAAATTTGACAATTGGTTGTATTAATTAGGAATGCTCGGAGAATGAGATAAAATGATAATTTTATAAATAATAGTAAAATAATTTATGAACAGTAGTTAGATAGTTTGAATTAAGTATTTATTAGGTTTTAAGAAATGAGAGAAAAAGTTAAATAAAAAATATTATAAAGTTAAAATATTATTAGAATATCATTTTTTAATATAATTTTTGTTTTGTGATTTCAAAAAGTTAAATTATTTTTTATTTTTTATTTAAAAGTCTGGAAAACTTGTAAAGATTAGTTTGAAAAAGTTATAATTAGTAGTTTGAAAATATTTGTATTTGAATAATACATGAGAAGAAAATTAGATAATATGAGATAAGATGAGATGTAATGTGAATTGTTTCAAAACATTCCCTTAGTATATTACTAATATAATATTTGCTAAGCTAAATCTTCATTGCTTTGTAGGCCTAAATTGAGTACAATTAAGTATGTGTCTAAGCTAAGTAGAGCTACTTTAATAATGTTAGCTTACCCACCCTGTCTAAGCTAAGTAGAGCTACTTTAATGATGATGTTAGCTTACCCACCCTATTTAACTTTTTTGGTTTTTCCTAAGTTATGAGTTATTCTACTAAGCAGCCCTACACCACACATTTGTTGAAAGAAAAAAAATAAAAAAATAAAAATGGCAACACATCTTCTCAAATTTTCTCTAATTTTGGCTAATTCCCAACAGCAATCTATTGTTGCAATGCACAATTGACATGATTTATAATTTCTTTTTTTTAGGGCGATTTATAATTTCAGGATCTCTCTGTGTAGCCCCAACTCGTCGTGACAACATTATCTTAATTCTATGCATTTATTTCCCATGCCGGAATAACTTGCCTTTGGACTTCTAGCTCATAAAGAAAAACTCTAAATTAAGGCAAATTTGACAATTAAGTGTATTAACTCTCATTTATTACTAATATAATATTTGCATAGCTGGATCTTCCTTACTTTAGATGCCTAAATTGAGTTCAAGTAGGCGCCTAAATTAATTTTCATGTTGTTAGCTTAATTACCCTATTTTATTTTCTTCTTTCTTATTTCCTTGGCTTTCTCTACTTTATTTATTACTAACCATCATGTAGGGATGGACCAAGGGGACCCGCCCCCCGCTAGCCCTTATTTTCTTCTTTCTTATTTCCTTGACTTTTTCTACTTTCTTTATTACTAGCCATCATGTAGGGATGGACCAAGGGGACCCGCCCCCCGCTATGCGGGGCGGGCAGATTACTTTAAACCCAATGAATCGTGGCTTGGGCGGGGCTGGGTGCGGTTTCGATCCCACCCGTAGGTACCGAGGCAGGGGATGGGGTTGAAAATCATATCCCGCATGGTACAGGTATCACCCCTACCATCACGTTCTCTTCGAGGATTGCTCTTTTATATCTACTGTTTTGTGCAACTTCATCCTCAACTCTCTTATGCTGCCTTAGCAAATCAATTTATTGGATAAATCTTCTCATCTTTCCTCTCTTTTTTGGCTAATTCCCAGCAACACTCGATTAAGGCAATGCTCAATTGACGTCAATTACAATTTCATTATCTCCTTGTGTTATCCCAAATTGTCATGGCAACATGCCACATCGTAGCTTGTACATTCATTTCCCAGTCATGCAAGTCGTACTTGTCTTCGACTTTTAGCTCATTAAGAAAACCTCTAAATTAGGGAAAATTTGAAAATTAATTGTATTAAACTCTCATATATTATTAATATAAAATTACATAACTAAATCTTTTTTCCTCAACCCTAGAAGTCTGCAAATTCAGGATTCGAATTCCCTAACGTTTTTGTCCAAATTCTTGCTGGTGGCGCAAGGAGGATATTCAAGGCCAAAACATTCATTAAAAGGAGGTTTTGGTCTGGCAGAGTTCACGGGAGCTTTGTTTAGGATTTTACTCCCTTGCAGTGATATTGCATTAGCTAAGCATCTTCATGATTCCAAGATTCACAACCAAATCACATGTTTAATTCCACATCCATTACGTAGGCATAATCTACAGCCACCAGTGATGATATTAAGCATAATGATCCAAAATCCACAACCAAAAAGTAGCAATAAACAGCTTTATTTTTGCTCCCATCACATTCTTACTTTAGACCCAATATCCTGAAAAAGGATATTCAAAGTGCCTTGAGGATATCATCGGCACTGGAGACTGTGAAGTCACCCCCAGATTCAATGTTTGCAACCTTCACTTTGAGATTGTCGACCAAGAGAGCGAACCTCCTAGAACGAGTGCCAAGTCCTTTCTCTGCAAGGTCAAGTTCAAGCCCAAGAGCATGAGTGTATTTTGCCGAGCCATCAGCAAGGAACTTGACATGCTTGTTCTCAGGGTAAGTTTTGGCCCACGCCTTCATCACAAAAGGGTCATTGACTGCAAATGTGAAACAGAACAGAAAGTCAAATATCCAATCTTGAAAGAAAATTGAGTTTGTCCAGCCTCTACATATTTTGAGAGTTCAACAAAATTATCCAATGCAAACATATTCCCTCACACCTTCAAACCATCAGAGATTTTGCTTAATCCCTCGGAAAAAGGGAATAAGATGCCTACAAAACTTGTTTTGCTTCAGTCACCGAGATTTAAAATCATTTCAGAAGTCTTATATTGTAGCGAAAAAAGGACAAGAAAAGGTTTTGTTAATACCACTATGATTTCAAGAACTTTGAGATCAAATTTTAGAGGTGTACATGCTCAACTTCTACACTTTCCAAACACTGTCATGGGAATTAAAGTGCAAAATGGATTTCAAATTACATTCAACAACTAGAGCACGCATGAATCTATGTCCTAAAAGGAAGAAGAAAGTCACAGGAAATTATCACAAAATCAATCAAGATACACATATGAAATTGCTTGCATAATAGTAGTAATATAGCCTCAAATCAGCCCAATATTTGGAGATATTCGGTTACAAGGGAAGTATTAATATGGCAGTTATTGTCTGACAAAAACTTTGTTTTGATTGGCAGCAGTTGTTCGGGAATAAACTCCCGACTAATCCCGGGGTTCACAAGCCCTCCTTAGCAAGGAGTTACAAAGCCCTCCTTAGCAAGGAGTTACAAGCAAGTGCACCTTGGTAATTCAAGAGGAAATTTCCCCACTCCAATAGCCCTTAAAAATTGTTTGCACCCAAGGATTCGAAACCTTAGACTTGGAAGGAGCATACCACTAAGAACAAGGCTCTTACCACTTGAGCACACCCTAGGAGTTTATTGTCTCATAAAAATCACTGAAAACAAGACAAAGACGAGATGGTCTAGCCTCAAGGGGAATCAAACAGTCACACACTTATAAATATCCGAGAAGTGATATAAATACAATCAATTCACAACTATTTCACATTTCCATAATAAAATAATATATTTTTAATCCAAACACATCAAGTCTAGAAAATTTAAAAAAAAAATTAAAATTAGGTAGCTGTGCAAGAGTTGTGTAATAGGAGGACCTTTATCATTTTTTTATATCGCAAGGAAATGCTAAACTTGTACCATACTTGTTACTTGGTGTTAACGAAAAAAACTTAAACCAAGAGCTGGAGAGGCTCAACTAAAATTATGTAAGATTTATTTCTTCAAGACATGATAAGAACTTGAGGGACTATATATCACGTAGATCAATTAAGATTAACAAATCCTGGAAGAATACACGTCCTGGTCCGCTTAAATAATGATCTCAATCAGTACAATCTTTTGGAAACACAATGGAAGCATCTCCTTAGTCTTCGACATGAAGTTGGAAGCCACAAAAATGGGTGTGTCCCCATGGCAAATAGCAACAAACAACGTATGGAATTATGGTTTCCACTGTGTGCGATTACCACCTGGTCTACCTTCCTTCCAACATTCGTATAGAAATTCAAGTCAAAACACCTACCGAAATTTACAAAACCTATTTACGTTTCGAGCCAACAACTGTCCATAAAAAAAATAGAATATAAACATCGGATTTGGGAACATATTTAGACTTAGATTAGAGATTATGAATAATACCGCTAATCAAGAGAATCTCTTCAACGCCCTTTGATTTCATCTCTTCTGCTTTCTCAACGAACCCAGGCACATGCTTCAAGCTGGGTCACGCCCACAGACAAAAGCAATCAACTTTAAATATTGATTAAAGCAATATTTATCACCACTCATTTTTATCTACTATCTTATTTTTTATGAAACAGTTCATAACTTTACCAATTCAGAAGCAATTTCATATGAGTTCATCATCATATTATTTCGGGCCGACAAAACAAATCTAGTGTTATTGATTCCAGTTCATGGTAGTTTTTTTTCCTTAATTCTTGATAGTCAGTTGACATGTTAACCTAAAACAAGTGTTTGAAAAACCGAAAGTGAGAATGATCACCTGCAAGTGGTGGTGAAGGCACCGGGGACACCGAATAGGATGACCTTCTTACCAGCGGCGAGGGAGTGTACGGAGACCGATTGGAGGTTGTCCTCGTCGTCAAAGTAGGAGACCGTACCATCCGGTAACGCATCGCCGACGGAGATAGGAGCCATAGCCGTTAACGACCGACAGTGGTGGAGACAACTGATGGGGAGAAATCAGACACTGACAGAGAGCGGTGAGATATCGAACTAGTCAAGGTAGCCGCATATATAGAAGAGATACAGGCCGGTCGGTTTATTAGCTGGATTTTATGAAAACTTTGGAGTCCGGTGGGGTCCGGCTCGTTGCTTATTAATTCGCGACGCGAGTAGGTTAAAAATCTGCCACGTGAAAGTACGGAATTATCCTCATTTTCTACTCATCTCATCTTTATTATTATAATTTATCTAAATTTTTACACAAAATATAATAATATATATATTTTTAAAATTTTAAAAGAATCTTCTCAAATTCTCACATTAAAATATAAAAAACAACTCAATTTTTTCAAATCTCAAAAGAATCTTTCTAAAATTTTATACAAAATATAACAAACAATTCAACTTTTTCAAATCTTAAAATAATAATAATAATAATAAAAATATTATTCTAAAAATATTATTTCTTACTATTCACAAACCATCTCAACTCATCTTTAAATTTAAATGACCTCTTAGCTCATGTAGAGTAGGGTATGTTTAGAAATAGGTCTCATTTCAAAATTTTCATTTCATTTTTAAACATAATTTAAATATAAAATTTTTAAATTAATCAGTATAATTTTTTTAAACTAACTATTATAACTTTTCTAAATTTTTAAACAAAAAATAAAAAATAATTCAACTTTTTCAAATATCTAAATAAAAATAATATTGTAATAATATTATAATTTATAATATTTTTTATTCAATTTTTTTTATCTTATTTTTCAAAACTTAAAAAAGATTCAACTCAAATTATCTCATTATTATTCATAAATTATTTTATTACTATTTACAAAATCTTAATCTCATTTTCCTCTCCAAAAAAGCTCAAGATCACTATTAGGTTCTAGGTGTCCTAATATGAATTGAAGTAGTATTTTATTTTACTAAGTGATAATTTATCATTAAAAATAAAACATATTATAATATGTTGATTTTAGTGAATATTGAGTTTCACATCTTCGAAAATGATGCCTATCTTTATTTAATTATAATTACAGCTAATATTTGGGATATATAGTTGTAGCCCTGTAGGAGACTTTTGACACTGTTGAAGGACAATAAGGTTTATTATATTTACTTTATTTAGGTTACGCTATCTTTTCTAAAGTGACCCTTCACTTCATGAAAAATACTTAAAAAAATATCTCCAAAGATTAGGGTGTTTGGATTCATAAGTTTTTTTAATTTATCTTAACTCATTTCATCAATATAATTTTTTTAAAATTTCTATATAAAATATAATAATTTTTTTTAAATCTCAAAAAAATCTTCTCAAATTTCCACACTAAAATATAATAAACAATTCAATTTTTTCAAAAGAATCTTTCTAAATTTCTACACAAAATATAATAAACAATTCAACTTTTTTAAATCTTAAAATAATAATAATATTAAAAAATATTATTCTAAAAATATTATTTTCTACTATTCACAAACCATCTCAACTCAATATTGAATCCAAATGCCCTAGTTCAAATATATTTATCATGGGTCTCATCACTTTAATAATAAATATGGTTTTAAATAACTTTCTTAGAAGATGATATAATATTTCTCTTCATGAACAGTAAAAAGAATGTTCATAGAATATTTTAAATTATACAATAATCTCTTCTCTTTTTTTTTTTTAATCAATTATAGAATAATCTTATTTGTAATCTAATCTGTTTACGCAACAGAAACAGTAATTAGGTAGAAGTTTGCCACTTTAGCCATCCAGACGAGTACACTGAGGAGAGCCCAAAAGCTAATTTAATACAAAAGACTGATGGTAGAAAAGAATTCCTAAAGCCAATACACCAAAAGCCCACGACCAAACCCATCATCATATTGCAAACAATAGGAAGAGAAAAGAGGTTCTACAGACCGAAGAAGAACATAGGAGATTATCCAAATGGAACCTGACAGAGAGGAAGAAGGAAGAGAAGAAGGTGGATGACCAAACAAAGATATCGGCAGAGGCTGGTTTCCAGTCTTGTCGGGAGCAATAAAAATTTTAAGCTGAAATTCTCGTAGACTTGAGAACCCACGGGAAATTCGAACACTTTAAGAAATTGTTAAGGAACAAGATCCCAATATTTTGTTTTCACAAGAAACAAAGTTGAAGGCTCGGCATGGAGAATTGTAACTATCGGTTGGATTTTATGAATTGTTTAGCAATAAATTGTGGAGAAGTGTGGGTATTACTTGTTGTGGAAGAATGATATTAATTTATATGTGCTTTGCTACTCTAAATTTCATATAGATGCCCTTATTAAAGATGATGATATTAGTAAGAAGGAATGGTATCTCACGGGAGTGTATGGTCATCCTTATACTACTTGTAGATATGAGACTTGGGATTTAATTCAATCTTTGTGTAGAATGGATGAGAAGGCTTGGTTGGTATTTGGTGATTTCAACAAAATATTAGGCTATAATGAAAAGTGGGGAGAAGAAATAGACTTGAGAAGCAAATGCATGATTTCATATCTATGTTAAATGAATGTGTTAAAAAGAGATCTGGGATTCAGATTCCAATGTTTTCATGGTGTAATAGAAGTGTAATAGGCTATAATGAAAAGTGGGGAGAAGAAATAGACTTGAGAAGCAAATGCATGATTTCAGATCTATGTTAAATGAATGTGTTAAAAAGAGATCTGGGATTCAGATTCCAATGTTTTCATGGTGTAATAGAAGTGTAATAAGGGGCACTCATAGTGGACACCCATTCCCCTTCTCTTAGGATTATGAAATGCTTTAATAGCCACTTCATGAGCCTTGATGGCTCATTTTCAAAAGAGGGAGTGGTTATTTCCCATCTAAGTGTAACCCCCAGCTGGCCAGCCGGGGGTTACACTTAGAGAAGCTATTTACATAACCTCTCCCCCCTTTGGATGAAGTATGTGTGACATATACAGACACACTCTCTCTCAATGTGTCGGTTCTCACTAGTTTTGGTATTTAGTCTTTGGAATATGTGGGTGTTGCTCTAGTTTTACCGCGTAGCACACTCCATTATCGATACGTGAAGATTTTGAATGAACAACGATGATGAAAAATCCATGGAATAATTGTACTAGATTCAAGATATTTTCGACGAGGTAATATCGCTTACAATGTGTATTCTAATCTAGTATTTCTAACAAGAAGAGAAGGAAATTTTAGTATAAGTGAGAGATTGGATAAGTTCTTGGTGAATTCAAGCTGGTGCCAACTCTTTCCAAGAGCAGTTGTCACTCATAGAGTAGCAACCTATTCAAACTATTTACCTATATAATTGGATTTTGATGGAGGATATACACAAATAAGAGGGAAGAAACTATATAGATTTGAAGTTATGTGGGTAGGAGAGAATGATTTTGCAAATATTATTGAAGAGTATTGGCAAAATGGGTCTACTATAAGTAGTATGGGCGAAGTGATGGATATGATCTCAAGATGTAGTCAGAAATTGGACTGTTGGACTTGAAAGAGTTTTGGAAATGTTCAACACCAACTACAAAAGGCAAGGCAGGGGCTTAAACATATATAGGAGAAGGATCCTAAATATATTGAAATTGATGAAAATGTTTATGCTAGACAGGAACTTCAAATGTGGCTAGAATGAGAGGAGATCATGCGGAGACAGAGATCGAAGGCTTTATAGTTGCAGGAAGGGAATCGGAATTCAAAGTTCTTTCTAACAAAAGCCTCTAAAAGGAGAAGGAAGAATATGATACAGAAGTTACAAGATAAATCTGGGGAATGGCAAGAAGGAGAGAATAGAGATAAAATTGTCTTGGATTATTTTCAGTCATTCTTCACAGCTTCTAATAAAAGAGGTTCTATGGATTTCTTGGAGGATCTGTCAGGGAAAGTTACTAGTTTCATGAATGAGGAGCTGTCAAAGGCATATACTGAGGAAATGGTAATTGTGGCACTGAAACAAATGAATCTTACAAAAGCTCCTAGACCTAATGGCATGGGCCCAATCTTCTTTCAAAGGTTCTGGCATATTATTGGCAAACTAGTCACTACAACAGTCTTGCAAGCCTTGAATACTGGTGAGTTTCCAAATTATCTGAACTATACTTTCATAACATTGATCCCAAAAAGAAATCCCTTGTGAAAGTGGCATATTTCTGACCTATTAATCTTTACAATGTGACTTATACGCTTATATCAAAATTGATTGCCAATAGGCTGAAACAAATTCTTTCTTGTATTATTTCGGATTCTTAAAGTGCATTTGTACTTGAGAGACTCATAATTGATAATGTACTTGTTGCTTATGAGGTAGAAAAAAGTTAGGAATAAAGGATATATGTATCAAAAATTAGACATGAGCAATACCTATAATAGGGTAGAATGAGATTTTCTGGAATTTATTATGCAAAAGATGGGTTTTGAGAATAAACTGACCAATTTGATTATGCAGTGTGTGCAAACTGCCTCTTTCTTTATCTTGATTAAAATGTGTTGAACCCAAGGTTTCAAGTTTCATATAATTACATATTTACATATGGATTTTGATGATAACAGAATTTAAGTATAAAGGAATCTCAAATTCAAGTTATCTACACAATGAAGCCAATCACATCAATGAACCAAGCATGAGCAAAAAAAAGGAATAAGCTCACAAATGAAGTTCTTAGAGTAATTTTGTACATCTCTTGATAAATTCAAAATTTGATTAAGACTCAAAATTAATCTTTTCTTATAAAGCATCAAATTGATTTTCCATATGTGCATGACATGTTTAAAAATTAAAAATTTGAGATTTTGAAAATTTGAAAGATGATTGATTATCATCTTTTACATGTGCATGTTTTGTTTGAAAGTTTTGAAAAGTGAATGATGTTGTCTTTGACAATTGTAAAAAGTAAAACTTTGATTTGAAAATTTGAAAAGTGAATGATGTTGATTTTGACAATTGTGAAAAGTAATATTTTGATTTGAATATTTTGAAAAGTGAATGATGTTGTATTTGACAATTGCAAAAAGTAAAATTTTGATTTGAATATTTTGAAAAGTGAATGATGTTGTCTTTAACATGTGAATCTTTTTAAATTTGAAATAAAATCTTATATGCCTATAAATAGCTCATTTGAGTTCTTTAAATTCATAACAATATATACAACAACAACGTTCATTTAAAACTTTCAATCTCTCTTATCTAAGTATTGAGCCTTAACTCTTGTTCATTTTGAGAGAGATATAGTTTGCACTGTATTGTTTTTATTTCATTAATTGAGGAGTGTTTTCTGATAATCTACCCACTATCAGCTCTTGTATCAGTAAAAGGGTGTGTATAACCCTTGTATGTATAAAGTGTTCTACACAAAGAATAGACGTTGAATGACCGCATGTAAGGTGATTGCAAGTGTAGAAGGTGTTCTACATGAATTTTTTGCAGCGGTACTGCTCAAAGATGTAATAGGTTTCTATTTCTACCTAAAGGAAATTGGATGATGAATTTGGGAATTCTCAAGTGGTAGCTTGAGCTAAGGACGTAGGCAGTGAGGCTGAATCTCGTTAAAATACTAAATTTACTTTATCTTATCCTTACTCTTTTTATTTATTGATGCTGCATATTTTGTTCATATTTTATATTGTGTATTTAATTTATAATTGTAGATTTTTAAATACAACTCAATTCACCCCTCTTGTGTTACTCATCTGGGCAATAATTGGTATCAGAGCTAGTTGACCTGTGCTGTTCATACAGGCAGATCACTAATGGAAATTCTTGCTTGTGACTGTATCACCGAAGCAATACTCTCTGACCATGGGTGACGATGCACTGGTGGAGACGATGGCCGACTAGTCTGGTAGATACAATTGTTAGGTGACATAGGTGCTGCCTATGGTCAGTAACAATTAGTATCAAAGCTAGTTGACCTAGGCAGGTTACTTATAGAAACTCTCGCTTGTAACTGTATCACCAAAGCAAGACTCTCCGACCATGGGTGACGGTGCATTGGTGGAGACGGTGGCTGGCTAGTCTGGTAGGTACAATTGTTAGGTGACATAGGTGCTGCTTATGGTCAGTAACTATTGGTATCAGAGTAAGGGCTCTTTTATAAGATTAACTATCTTTTGAGTTAAGATTTTATGGCTAACATTGTAACTACATTTGGTCAAGGTCAATCTAGCAGTCGGCCTTCTCTATTTTGCGGAGACAATTACACATTTTGGAAAGCTAGAATGGAAATTTTCCTTCAATCTAAAAATCGAGAAATTTGGAGTTGCGTTGTAAATGGACTTTATATTCCAACAAAAATTGTTGATGGAGTAAAGGTCAAAAAGGAAGAAGAAGAGTTCGATCGTGAAGACGATAGAATTACAACATTCAATTCAACGGTTATAAATCTCATATATAATACTCTCAATAGGAATGAGTTCAACAGAATAATGACTTGCAAGACCGCGAAGGAAATTTGGGATAACTTAAAAGTTACTTATAAAGGAAGTTTGCAAATTAAGGAATCGAAAATTTATATTCTTATTCATGAATATGAAATGTTGAAAATGAAAGATGATAAATCTATTTCTAGTATGTATACTCATTTCACTAACATCATAAACAGTTTGACAGCTCTCGGCAAAGTCTATTCCAACGTGGAGATAATAAGAAAAACTTTCAACTTCTACCAAAACGTTGGGAATCAAAAGTGACGGCGATTCTTAAAGCTAGAGACCTAAAAAAACTCGAAATAGATGAACTCATCTGGTTACTTACCATCCATGAGAATACATTGAAAAGATGAGAATAAGAAGGAAAGTAAAAGAAGAGCTCGGCACTTAAAATTGTTTCTCATGAAAGTGAAAGTGATGAAGATGAAGAAAGTGAGGACAAAGATGGAGAAGTTGTGACAATAACAAGGAGAATTAAAAGATTCTTAAAGAGAAATAAAGCTTCTTCAAGGAAATCCTCCAAAAAGTTTTCCAAAAAAGATACAGGTAAATATGACTTTTTCACTTGTTACAAATGCAATAAGCATGAACATATCAAGGTAGATTGTCCTCTGCTAAAGAAATATCGAAACAAGGGCAAGAAAGCAATGAAAGTTATATGAGATGATGATTCAAGCAACTCAGACAGTGAAACAAGCAATGAAAAATTTGCAAATCTTTGTCTTATGGCTAAAGACGACCTTGAGATAACAAATCTTAATAATATTGAAAATCTATTATATGAAGAATTGCAAAATGTCTTGAAAGAAGTATATGAAGAACTTAAAAAATTAGGTATCAAAGATACTATTTTGAAAATGAAAAATTCCTTTTTAACAAACGAAATTGATATTTTAAGAAAAGAAAACATAATTTTGAAAGATGAAAATCATCAGTTGAAAAAGAAAGTGACTGATTTAGAAAATATTGTTAAAAAAATTTATAAACGGGAAAAGAAATTTTAAAAAATTTCTTGGTAGTAAAAAATGTATTTTTGACAAGGCAGGCTTGGGATACATGCCAAATAAAAAATACAATCTTTATAAAAATTTCTTTGATAATCCTTCTAAATCAAAGTCTAGTATTCAAAATTCTTTTGATAAAAGAAAAATTTTCAAAGAAAGATACTATTACAATGACTCAAGTTCTTTGTATATGTCACATGCTATTTGGAATTTTTATAATAGAAATAGTCATAATTATTATGCTTGTCCCATTAGAAGAAAACATACAATGACTATTAAAGTCATATGGGTACCTAAAAATCTTGTTTCTTTTAATATTAATAAATGAAAGACCCAAAGAACTTGGGTACCAAGAAAAATCATTTTAATTGTTTTTGTAGGTATGCATGAAGTCCTCCATAAGTAAAAGCAAATGGTTTTTAGATAGTGGATGTTCAAGACACATGACAGGAGATAAAACTAAATTCATTGATCCTACATTTAAAGAAGAAGGACAAGTGACATTTGGAGATAACTCAAAAAAGAAGATCATGAGAATATATAAAATTGTATTTGATAAATCTAATCCTCTACTTTTCAAGAAATTTGTTAATGAAGAAACAAAAGGTATAAATAAACCAGATAGTCTTAATCTCAACAAAGAGAGCATAATAAAGGAAGTCCAACATAAAGATGTCAGGAAAGATCATCCAGTGGAACAAATGTTAGGAGAACTTTTACGAGGTATTTATGTGGATGATATAATATTTGGTGCTAATAATTAAAATATGTACCAAGTTTTTGCTAAGAGTATGCAAGAAGAATTTGAAATGAGCATGATGGGAAAACTTAACCTTTTTTTTATTGCAAATCAAGTACGAAGGAAATCGGAACACCAATGAGCCCATCCACCAAACTTGACAAGGATGAAACCAGTAAGCCAGTTCACTCAAAGGTATATCAAGGTATGATTTGTGGTATATTATATTTGACAGTCAGTAGTCTAGATATTATGTTTCAGTGTATGCTTATGTGCACACGTTTTCAATCATTTAAAAAACAATCTCATTTGATTGTAGTTAAGCACATTCTTAGATATCTTGCTGGTTAGGGGTGAAAACCAACGTCGTCAAGTCGGTTTTTAGGCAAAACCGACGCCGACCGACGTTTGAAAAAATGGGGGAGCCACCAACCGCAACTGGTCGATGGGGAGGAGAAAACCGATGGAGGCGGTTCTTGGTCGGCGTCGGTTCTCCTATCGGCGATTATCTACTGAGATAGACTAAGAGAGAGAAAGAGTTGCATAGGAGACAGAGAGTGAGAGTTGCAGAGAGTAAATGAGATCGGCAAGAAGAAGGGCTGGGGAAGAAGAAGACTAATATCGAAACGACGCCGTTCAACTTAAGTGGAATGGTATCGTTTCAGACTTATTTTTTTTCTCTTACGTCATTATTAAAACGATGCCGTTTGGTTTAATGCGAAATGACGTCGTTCCTATATCTCCTGTAATTCTTATTAGCTAAAACGACGTCGTTCCACTTAAAATTTTGGTAAGGGAATATTAAAAAAAAAAAAGATTTATTATATTGGTCGGTTCAGCGGTTTGGCCCAGCCTTAAACCGGGACCGAACTGCTGAACGTCAGTTCCTTCAAATTTCCACTGTACACCGACAGGTTCTCCACTGGTTTCGGTCGGTTCCCAACGCGGCCGGTCGGTTCACGTCGGTGGCGGCTGGTGGCGCCGGTTTCTATACAGCCCTATTGCTGGTACAATTGACTTAGGGTTATGGTATCCTAAACACACTTCTTTCATTCTAATCAGCTATTCAGATGCAGATTAGATATTATTTTCTTCAAGATCATGTGTAGAACGACAATATTGTACTAGAAGCACACATGATCAGTTGACATACATTTTCATTAAATCTCTTTCAGAAGATAGATTATGCATGATTATAAGAGAAATATAAATGATGCATGCCATAAATATCTACGAACGCTCTTGTTCTTCACATATCAACATGTTATCCTTATCTTAAGTAGTAGGAAGTCGGAATGAAAAGACAAGTAAGGATTTTAAATCTTTATTCTCCTACTTTAAGTCTCATATTTTTATGTTAGACTCATGAACAAGTTGTTGAAGTTCATAAATCTTCTCGTTAACCTTTTCAATCTCACGAGTTCTAGACTACAACCGCTGGGAAAACGCGACAATGGATAATGAGTATCGAGTACCGAGACTCACAAGTTCATAAATGGCATCATCATCTAACTTGTTAGTCAGATCATTCTCTTACTGCATCATGGCTCCTATGGTAGATGTAGAAATAATNGAGGCTTTGCCGCACTATCTCTGCAGACCTAGGCGGCTCAAGCTTTATAGCATTTGTCGGGACTCGGGTGGGGCTCGATGCAGCACTTGTAGAAATCCGGGCTACTCCAATTTTTCAACTATCTACAGTTTCTACAAATGCACATTTTTTATTAGTTCATTGGCATTGCTTATTGCAATTTCTTTTTAATGATGTCAAAAGGAAGATAAGTTTTAGAATAGAACATTAACATGTTCTTTCCAATGCTTTATTTATTAAGCTTGTTACGTATTCTTGGAATTATGTTTATCTATTGCTTGAAAAACTAAAGCATATTTTCAGGAGGAGTTTAATTATTACTACATGCTTTAGAGTTCTACTAAGTATTTGTCATCATCAAAAATGGAGAAATTATTAAAACAAAGGTTTCAAGTTTTATATAATTACATATCTATATATAGATTTTGATGATAACAATTGGATTTAAGCATAAAGGAATCTCAAATTGAAGTTATCTACAAAATGAAGCTAACCACATCAATGACCCAAGCATGAGCAAGAAAGAGAACAAGCTCGCAAATAAATCTTTTAGAGTAATTTTATACATCTCTTGATAAAATTCGAAATTGGATTAAGGCTCAAAATTAATTTTTTCTCATCAAGCATCAAATTGCATTTTTCACATGTGCATAACATATTTAAAAATTAAAAGTTTGAAATTTTAAAAATTTGAAAGATGATTAATTGTCATCTTTGATATGTACATATTTTATTTGAAATTTTTGAAAAGTGAATAATGTTTTTTTGACAATTGCGAAAAGTAAAACTTTGATTCGAAAATTTAAAAAGTAAATGATGTTGTCTTTGACAACTATGAAAAATAAAAATTTGATTTGAATATTTTGAAAAGTGAATGATGTTGTCTTTAAAAATTGCAAGAATGAGAAATTTTGATTTGAATATTTTGAAAAATGAATGATGTTGTCTTTAACATTTGAATCTTCTTAAATTTGAAAATGAAAGCTCATATGCCTATAAATAGCTTATTTGAGTTCTTCAAATTTAGAACAATATATACAACAACAAGAGCATACAACATTCATTCAAATCTTTCAATCTCTCTTCTATAAGTATTGAACTTTAACTCTTGTTCATTTTGAGAGAGATATAGTTTGTACTGTATTGTTTTTATTTCACTTATTGAGGAGTATTTTCTGATAACATACTCACTATCAGCTCTTGTATTAGTAAAATAGTGTGTATAACCCTTGTACATGTAGAAATTGTTCTACACAGGAAATAGACGTTGAATCATCACGTGTAAGGTAATTGCAAGTATAGAGGATGTCCTACACGAATTCTTTGTAGCAGTACTGCTCAAAGGTGTAATAGGTTTTAGCTCCACCTGAAGGAGACTGGATAGTGAATTTGAGAATCCTCAAAGGTAGCTTGAGGCGAGGACGTAGGCAGTGGGGCTTAATCTCATTAAAATAATGAGTTTGCTTCCTCTTACCCTTACTTTTTTTATTTACTGCTGTTTCATATTTTGCTCATATTTTATATTGTGTATTTAATTTATAATTACAGATTTTTAAATACAACCCAATTCACCCCCCTCTTGTATTAGTCATTTGGGCAACAAAATGGCCTATAGTTTCTAGTAGAGGATTGAGGCAAGGTGATTCTCTATCCCCCTATTTATTCCTGTTATGCATTGAGGGGCTTATAGGTTTACTGAAAAAACACTAAGGGGCTTATAAGTTTATCAATACTATGATTTCACATGAAAGGTGAACAAAGATTATTGTTAAAATAATAATAAATTACCATGTTCTTTTCTTGTTTATTTTGAGTGGAACCAGCTTCTCAATTTTAATGGGATGGCTTAGGTTTAATTTATTTTGAGATGGACAAGATTGCATCTTTTTTCCTTGGGATGACAATCCTTGGGGGCAACGACGGAATAATTCTTAGGTTTCGTTTGGATAATGAGATAAGATCAGATGTGATGATCTATAAATAGTAGTAAAATGATTTGTGAATAATAATGAAATTGTTTGAGTTAATATATTTTATGGAGTTTTGAGAAATGAAAGAGAAAAAGTTGAGTAAAACTATTATTAGAATATAATTTTTTAATATAATTTTATTTTAGAATTTAAAAAAGTTGAATCATTTTTTGTATTTTTTTTGAAAATTTGGAAAAGTTGTAATGATTAGATAATAATTAGATGAGAAAGTAAAAAATTTGAAATTAAAAAGTGTTTGTATTTGTGGTGCTTGGATATTGAGATGGGATGAATTAAGATGATTTAATTATCCAAATCGGCCTGATCCTTACTTTATGGGCTATTTTTTCTCATTTGAAATTCTCAACTTCAGACAAGAACTCAGAGATTTTTTTTCCAAATCAATGTTTATTATATTCGAAGTTGACTACGTTTCTTTGTTGTAGTCAATTATTAATGGAACATGAATGAAGGTTTTGAATGTGACATTCTCATGAAGAAGTAAAAAAAACTATGAAAACAATAGAGTGACGAATTCAACTACAGCATGAACTGCATTTTGAGCAGCCAATGAAGAGAAGATGTCGGCTTCATTGGACAAATCAGACCCCCCACCAGCCAAGTCAGACAGAGCCCTGATTGCAATAAAAGGTGTCTTCTGTTGAATACAGACCAAAGCAATTGCAGCACTCTCCATATCAATTGCAGTTACATTAAATTTGGTATTCAGGAAAGATCTGTAGGCACCATTGTCCACAAAAACATTAGCACTAACTCCGTTTTTTACCCTCACAACCATTGGTGTTCTTGGCAGACAAGTTGTGTTGACACAACTCCCCAACTTCAAGCCCTGGTTACATAATAAGAACCCAGAATTTATTGTTCATGTAATCTATCAACTTTTGCATGAAACGCTAGTTAGCTATGCTATTAGAATGAGGAATAAAGATCTTCTGAAATTCTTTGCTTGAATTGTAGACAATTTGAGTAAAAATGTGTGTGTGTGTGCAGGGGGCCAGGGGATAAGGGTTAGATTGTATATATGGTAGTGCTTTCTTACCTCGAGTTTCTTTGCAGCTATGAAGTAATCCTTGTCCACGGGAACCCAGAAGGCATGCTGCCTAACTTCAGGAGTTCCAGAAACGGGGAAGATCTCTTCTGGTTGATACCAAACATTGTTCAGAAAATTCTCTATAGGTTTCCCATTTTCAGTTGCATTGTTGTAATCAGAAAATTTGAGGTAACCAATATTTCTTGTGTAATCTCCACTAGGTTCCAAGGCTAACTCATCATTAGGCCCATCTCCATTCCTCTGATTACATTTCGGGAGGAAAAAAATAACAAACAACAGAAGATGAAAAGTTGTTAATTTAATTTACTCTCAAGGCATAAATTGTAACCAGAAAAATTAGAAGCTAGAATATATTGCGTGGAGGGAGGTGGAGGGCCCGCCCCTTGCATTGAGCATCTTTTTCTTTAATGCTTTGGATTGATTTAGATGGAGATTTTGTTTTTTAAAAAAAAGAATAATGCTAAATACAATCTTGGAGTGCATAAGCGTCGTATAATCTTTTTGAAAAAGAGTGGGATTCACTATTAAAAAATTAATTTTTTTTTATGTAGATCTCATATTTACTCACTTTTTTTCAAAATGATTGAGCGGCGCTTGTGCACTCCACGGCTATAAATACCATTTCTGACCCATACCTTGTACTCAATAACAATTCAAAATAATAATGTTGTATCCCTCAACTTTATACAAATATATATATATATATAATCACCAAAGAAAATTATTTTTGGCATATTACATGAACGTCTAACAAGTCGGCAATTAATGCTGGTGTAACTGTTCTCACCCAACAGTCAGAAGATCATGGATTGAACTGCCAGTCAGTCTTCTTCAACACTTGCATTACAATGCACAGATGGAATAAGTAAATTATGTGTGTTTCTTGCATTTTGCAATATGGAAGGCATGTAATTACTAAGGTCTATTTGAAGTTAAATGCAAATTAAGTGTTAGATAATGGATTTAAATCCTTTAGAATTCATGCCCCAACTTTAGAACCCAAATAAAGTTTCTTGAACCATATTTCAAGTTCCTAATTGGTGTTCAATCAAGATAACACATGAGAGCTACCATGATTAGGGAGGAGAACTCAGATTAAGAAGGCGATAATGGGTATCTAGAACAATATTATGACCCCCTATTTCTAATATAAGAAAGTACTTAAGATAAGAAAGCAATAAAGGTACTTTGCAAGTGATTTCCTTTCTAGTTCTAATTTTACTCAATGTAAAGTGTATATGCCTTATGATCCTTACACCATTTAAGCTTGTTGATTCTCCATTACTAGTAATACTTTGTTCAGATTGACAAGAAGATGGTGAAATCAATACTGAAAAGAATTTTCTTATCCAATTCCTTAGTTACCACAACAAACCCAACATGGATAGAAAATGAAACATAAGTACTAATATTATTCAAGCAAGTACCTGCCAATTCCAGAGACCTGTATGAGCCCAATATTGGGGGATAGTCACATCTCCAATTTGGAGATCAGGGTTTGCATTTCCAGCAATTCCATAATGCACAATACCTTTCACTTTGAATAGACTTAGCAGTAATTGTGTGGTTATTCCTGCATTAAGCTACTCAAAGAAGAAATGCATGTAGGGCCAATTAATTATTTGATAGATGGTTAACATAAATGTTAGAGTAATGTGTAAGTCTCGCATTGTCGATTTGAAAAATAGTGAGCTTTATTATGAAAAATTAGATTTTTTTTCAGGTGTGTCCTAAGTATGCTTGACTCTTTTTTCAAATGATCTATGCGAATCTTACACACCATAAGATTATTCAAATTATTTTCCAAACTATTATGACAAAATGAAAAGTTCGAACATANTTTTTTTTTTTTTTTTTTTTTTTTTTTTTTTTTTTTTTTTTTTTTTTTTTTTTTTTTCTCAATAGGGAAAAGGTCAATTCCACTGCATGAGACTTGTGGCTTGTTGGGAAATACAAACTATTTCATCTCATCTCAAAATCTTTCATAATTTCTTTCTCAAATATTACTCCAATACAAGCACTTTTAAATTTTAAATCTTCAACTTTTTCATCTACTCATTACAACTTTCTCAAACTTTTAAATAAAACACAAAAAACCATACAACTTTTTCATATTCTAAAACAAAAATGATAATAAAAATTATATTCAAACAATATTTTTATATTCAAACACTGTTAACATGAGATTTCTCAACTCATCTCATTGAACAAACACTCCCTTAATTCCTTGTTCATCAGATTTTATCCATCGATCATCTCCTTAAATAGAATTCATGTATTTACTTCCCCAGGTTTCCTCAACAAAAACACATAAAAGTCAAAAATTACTTTCACAAAAAAATAAATCCAACTCATGAAATGTTTTTGCAACATTTTCTTATGAACAGATCCCATCATGCATCTTCATAAAAAATGATAAAAATTTATCTGGAATTTCTAGCATATTTTCCACGATTCCCGGCCACCAGTACCCTTGCAAGCATAAATTGAACGCATATAAAAAAGCTAATTTCTCAGTGATTAAAAAGATAACAAGCATATATAGCCCCATTTTATTAGATCCAGACCCTATTGACATCCATATAATACATATATAGTACTGACAAATCAAGTGCTTTGAAACATGAAATTAATAAGAAACTTCATCAGCAGGTAATAGTTAAGACGTACGTACGAACACATACTGAAATGATCCATATTACATATAATTAATATTATTAATTTACCTGAAAAATCCAAGAAGGGAAGCTCGCCATCGGCCACAAAGCTGGGAGAGATGAGAAGAGGGTTCATCTCGTAGGAGTTTGGCACCACAATACCCAAGTATGGACCCCTCTGGTTTATTCTTTCAATCTTTTTCCCTATATCATTGCTAATTGCTCCATAGGCCTTGCTCATGCTAATCCCCACAACCACAATATTCATTAATACAATAACAAAACTAGGCAACTTCATCCTAAAGGCCGGACTCACCATCTTTCCACAAACCACACCAAAGCTGATAGATCTCAACCTTTCAATGCTACAGAGAGAGAGAGAGAGAGAGAGAGAGAGAGAGAGAGATGTGAAAAATAAACCCCTTTATAAAGAATTAAAAACTGGGATAATATGTATAAAAGTCAAAACCTAAGAAAAGCCGCCAAAGTTGGCATAATGTCTTGATATCGATGGAATTGAAGGAAGAAGATTGAATAGTATTACGTTCATTTGATTGGGAGTTAAGACATATGACGCGTATATAAATTATTGGAGCCTGGCATCGTGGAAGATCGGATCATGCATGCATGCTAGCTAGCTTCATTAATTAATTATTAATGGAAGCAACTTAACAGGATATATATATATATACACATATACATATATATAATATCCTATTCCGCTATTTGATAACTGTTGGCCGGATGAGACGAAAGACCAGCCTTTGATTTTGTCCAAAACTATGGTACGAGTAGTGCTACATCTTCCAAGAGATGTAGCTCGAGAACCCACCGAAAAGGTAAAAAGTATTTTTTTTATTTTTTATATATATTTTTAATCATCATAAACATTTTTTAAAAAAATAAAAAATTCACAATATCATTAAAAAAATACTTTCTTAATCATCACTAAATAAATAAAAAAACACGAATTGGGAACACAAATTCAGAACCTAAATTCGGTCCTAAAGCATTTCTCATGCGTAAGAAATTTAAACTTTCAAGGACTTGCGCATTTTCTTCGGTTGGCACTTCGGCTGACTTTTCGGCTTTTTGCCCAAGAGGTACTCGTTATAGAGTGGACACGTACGTACGTACACATATTACATATACACGTAAAGTCATGGTTTGGCATTGGAGGACAACGAAAATAAGTGGCCCAATTCAAACTGATGATCCATTTATCATGAAATTCACTGACCCAAAGAAAGCAAAACGAGAAAAAAGGTCTATTAGATTCATTTATTGTAATATGACTTATTATCTACTATATTTAGTTTATTGTGTAAATCAATTAATATCAATTAGTATTGTTGATTTATTATATTTTCATTCTTTCTCCAACCTTATTTATATATATATATATATAAATTTATAGCTTCATGTATACCCTAATTACTAGTGTAAAATACCGTTACCAAGATGGGATGGCTACTTTGGTGTATGTTATTAGAATTCAATTTTTGTTTTCCTTTTCTTAGTTGGTGTCATAATTAGCATTAATTCTAAAACCTTGTTTTTTTTATTTTTATTTTTTTCATTTTTCGCCTCTTTAATTTTTCATTTGAAGAACAGGGTGGAGGCATCATTACTTGTATGCGTGACAAAGGGTGCTACTATAGACTTAGTAAACCATACATGACCAAATTTACATCCTTTTTTTTTTTTCACTTTCTATCAATTTATAACTAATTTTTATTAAAATAAAATCTAAAAAATAAAAAATAAAAGTCAATGCACATTCAGTCAGCTTTGATATGCTAAGTAGCGTTTTCGGTTTTCCTACAACAAAACCCAGTACCATGATTGGGCCGGATTAGGCTTTGCGTTGCCCATGTACCTAAGAGTACTATACGTGCCGCGCTTTATTTAAAGTCATGACTCATGCATGCGATAGTGGTACTACCATTTTCAGGCCCACAGTCCGCCTTGTGTTGCTTTGTAATGACGGCCAGCTTTAAGTAATTGCAAACTCGAACTCGGGGAAATATTTGTTCTACCAATTAGCTAGCAAGTCAAAGAATTAAGAAAGAGGTATGAGCAGTGGATATATTATCAGTTCAAATCCTGTAAATCATTTTATAGAAACAAGAAGAAAAGCTTTCAAAATTATATATTGTGATGGATAGGGGGTTTGAGAAACTTGATTCAACCATCAAATAACGGGGATTGGTTGAGACTTTGTTTTCGGACACCCGGTCCCAATCAATATATATATATATATATAGAGAGAGAGAGAGAGAAATGCTATTAATATCATCATTTTTACCAATGTCCTTTTATCATGAGCTCCTGATGTAGCATCAAATGATTAAAAACCTATTTATCATTTTTCATTCATCTATCAATTATTTAATGTCATACTAGAGATTATAGTAAAAAAGATGATAAATAGCATTTTTCATAGGTACAATAGGCTACCCTCACGACTCGCAAGAGATCTATGTTCTCATGCCTCTCAAGTTTGCTATATATACCGTATCTATAATTGTTTTCACATCAAGTTTGCTATAAATACCGTATCTATAATTGTATTCACATCAAGTTTCCACATATTATATTCACATCAAGTTTGCTATATATACTGTATCTATAATTGTACTTGTTAATGCCGAAAGATGATACAACAGGCCAAAATGGGAAAATAGTCATTTTTGGCCCGCTATGACGATCTAGGCATCAATCGATGTAGTGTGGAGCCCCCGATAGTGGTCCGATGCTGTTGTACGATGTCCGTGCGCATATTCATGACAATAAATGGAAAATATATACAGGAAAAATTTTTAAAGAAAATTTGAAACACAAATTTACGTGATTCGGTATAATGTTTACATCCACAAGCATTTGAGGAGGGGAAGTCCACTATAACATGAGTATTTTACAGTTTCTTATGGTTTCTCATTTATCCGTATACAATGAAAGTCAAAAATCTATTTGCTATAGGAGATATCCTTGCTGGAGCTCTCGTCATGAGGTTGAAAAAGCTCAAGAAGTTGAAGTCCCTTCTCGCCTAGTCTGATCCCTTTTTATTCCTTGCCTTGGGCGTGGTGAGGAATGACAATCTTTTCTCTTGCGTGTTTGACCACCCTTCTTTTCTCCACTTTCTCATTTTCCTTTCTGTGGCCACCTTCCCTTCCTTCTAGCAATTTTTTTTTCCCTTGTCGTCTCTTTGTCCCTTTCTTCTCTCTCTCCCTTTAATGTCTTCTAGTAAGGGCTCTTTGATGGGCTGGACCTGATTTATCTGGGCTGGGATATTTTATCCCCCTTTAGTGCCGATTTGTAAGTTTATAAGCCTTTAGAGCATTCTCAATGGTTCTTTTATCATATCCTTCAAAATACATTACCAAAACTCTTTTTTTTTTTTTTTTTTATTTATTTCACATACTAATTTTTACAATAGGTCACACATCAGGTTATCTACTTTTTCTCTATATCATTTAAATATTCTTTTATTTTTATTTTTTATTCATTGCAAATATTTCTTTTAACTACTAATGAATTTGCAATATCTCTTCATATACAATGTTATATAATTATGTCATATTTCAGATTAATACAAACTTAATTATATAATTATGTCATATTTCATATATGTATTTTTTATAAGCATATGTGGTAGAGATAAGTGAGAAGGGTTGAAAGGGTGGATCCTTCCCAATATGAAACCAGGGTGAGCAAAGGTGTAAACAAAAGCAGCGAAAGGAAAAAAAAAAAACAGCAGAGAAAAATGTCTAAAGGAGAGAGAAAATAATTAAAAATGTTTTAGACTTGTAAATAGTATTCTCGACATCTAGAGGATTACTGAAGCAAAATGTAAATAAAGATCAAAATACAAAATCCATTGAAATGATCTTTTAATCAACTTTCATTATATTTTATAAAAAAAAATATTTTTATTGAGTCATTGTGAATGATCTTGTTCTTTCATTAAAAAAAACAGGTTAAAAAGCACGTAACAGTCAAATTACTTGACATGAATGCTTGAAGCATAATATTGGAAATCAGTTTTTCAATTGGATTCTTTTCTTTCCTAGTACTTAGCATGTGACAATTAAAGCTGGCAACATGATACGCTAAAGAATAATTGTCCTTTTCTAAGAAAACGTGAATATTATGGAGATGGCCAGTAAGTACGTACAGAAGACAACACAGAAAACTTCACGTAGAGTTCTACTGCATGATGTGCCAACCCCGGCCACGTGGGATTGGTCCGGCCTGACTCCGGCCTCTAGCCCGTTTGCAATATGAATGATATACATGTTCTTTATGATCTGATGGGAATGGAACGACATGATTGGTATCGCATATCATGGATGTTTGGTTTGCAGTTGGTTTCTGTACCTTGAATTTATGATTCCGAAAACCTGCTGCTAGCTAGTCCTTCTCGCGTCGTTTTGTTTCAGAGAATCTTCTATCTGTATTTTTCCTAGCTAGGAGATCAAGTACTAATGACAAGTAGAAAAATAGAAGGAAGACAGAAGATTCAGAAAATTAATGATCTAATTTAGAGTAGGAAAGATTGAGCGAGCTAGCGAGGGATAGTGCATCATCATGATCTAAGACTTTGAGGGCTTGATATATATATAAATATAAATATAAATATATAAATATATATATATATATATATTGCGGTAGGGATCGATCTCAGCTTGATCTGTCATTATCATGCATGTTAATTATAACTTAAGCAAATAAGCAGTTTGTCTGTAATGATTTACGGTAGGAAGTTAAAAACAGTACTTGGGAAAACAAAAACTCGTAGCAACTAAAACTTTCATTTTGTGACGGGATTTTCTCATTGCTACTAATTGTAATTTGTCAGGCCAAAGTGTCATCATTTTGTTTCGGAGAGTCGATCCATCTCTTTTGAGCTCTTCCATAAAGATAAGAAATCTTTGCTTATTTAAAAAGTTATATACAGAGGAATTTTAAAAATAAATCTAAACAATCGTAAAACTAATTATTTGTGGCGGAGTATAATCTTCACAAATAGTACTATCTAGTACAAGGTATTTGCAATATTAGAAATTAATGAAATACGTTAATTTAATTATTTCTAACACGTGCTCATAAGGAATGCATGCATATACAATAAGACTAATAATCTTCAGAAGTAGACTAACACTGCATCTACAAAGGAAACCATTAATGTATATAGCAGCAGCTTTAGGAGGAATACATATATATATATATATATAAAGAGTGATTGGCACAAATTGATCAAGGACTTACAAATCCGAATTACCACATGATAATTTACAGCACATTTGTATAGAGTCAAAGATTGTATAGCATCATGAGCAATCAGCCTTAGATTTTAGCAGAGTGACTGCTAATGATGTTATATCGTTTCTGTGAAGTAGTAGTGATCTTTGTGTGCTGCAAATTAACTTGAAAATCCATGATGATGATCTACTGGAAGCCCCCGCCGAGAGCGGGAGCCCAATAATCTGCTCCATTGTCGCTCCCAACTTGCAGCGTACATGACACTGGAATCAGACACAACCCTCTACTTCTCAGATCTTTCTTTGGCTCTTTATGACGATCCTAACGATTTCAAATGAAAACAATAATGCATATTAATTCCATTTCATTTTTTAGGACCAGAAAGAGAAGAAAAAAAGCTTTCCATTGAAATAAAGATCACAGGATATCTTCTTTTAATTTTAAGAAGAAAGAATTATATTAATTCCTATATAGTCAAGAACTACCTGCAGCTCATCAGGTGCCTCTTTCCCCTTGATACAGTTGTCATTCAGCAGCTAGTCAAGAAGGGGAAAAACCATTGCAAAAGCATTATCAATTGAAATTTCCGAGATAAAATAATAAGGATGGAAGTCTAGCTGTAAAGCTGATGGCTTCGTTCTTAAAGCACTGGATTTTCTAGTTTAGCAAACAAAGTAAAGTACTAGCTTTTCCAAATCCAAGTTCCCAACAGTTCAACACCCCTTTAAGGAGGGATCAATGGATCCAATAAAGCATACCTGACCAGGGTCTTCAGGAAATATACAATTCCTCTGATCTCCTTGAACCTAACAAGATTATCGCAGAAGAAAATAACAATCATTAATTAATTGTGCCCCATTGTTGACCATAAAAACACTCGTGCACATGCCGGAGAGAGAGAGAGAGAGAGAGAGAGAGAGAGAGAGAGAGAGAGTTCTTCTTTTGGGAAGTGAGAAATGGTTCTTACAGCATGTTGCTGCCTCATGTTTCCTGATCCACTACCAAAGTAAGGTAAGCTGAGGGCCTGCATCGAGGGTGAGGAAATTAAAGAAAGCGTATATTTAAGAACTTCTATGATCAGTACTAAAGAATATGGGAAGAACATTGAGAAATGAAACTTTTGCAGTTTCCCATCACTGCTCGTGGTTGTCTACAAAAAATAAATGATACATGATGAAGAAGAAACATCACCTCAATTTGATTCTGAAGGAATCTGATGTACCCAAGAGCTTCTAACAGCACAGAGGCTGTGTCAGTCTGCAAAAGGTGAAAAAAAGTAGAACACACCACAACAGTCCAAAGTCATATTTTCATGTCTTTTAGAATATAATAATATTGCTCACATAGGCTAAAATTGTGATCATTAATTCATTAAACACCCAAAACATATATTTTGATGTTAAGTTTTGAACAATCCACTTACCCAGAAAGAAATAAAGAGAAGACCCTAGTATAGTGATTTGAGAAAAAGATGGAGAAAGGAATTAGAAAATATACCGAAGGAAAATGCTGTATTGATCACCGAGGATACCCACCGATAAAAGCTACCGATTTATTTTTTTTATTTAATGGTTAAGGATTTATTTTTTAATAAGTCTGTATTTAAAAAAAAAAAAAATGTTTGATGAGGTAGTTTAAAAAATATTTAAAAAAAAAAAATTGCGCGTTCGGTCGCCACTCTCGGTGGCTGTAGCAGTCTCCTATACCGAAAGAATGTCTCTTTAGCTAGTCTTTATGGACTTCCCATGAAGATCGTGAATTGTTCCATAAATTTTTTTTTGTTTGCCAAATTTCTTTGAGGCATCTTAATTATTTAGCTAGTTTAGGGCTTACCTTTCCGAATGGAGATACCAGCTGGTGGAGAGCTGTTATTCTGTCACCTAATTTCTCCTTCCTCACCTGATAAATATATAAGACATGAGAAGAGTAGATGCGCGCATGAGGCATGGCTGCGATTTATTTAGTTGAAAGATTGATTATTCCTTTTGATGGATAAGTTGGCCAGAGAAACAGATATATACAGAATCGTCACTATTGAAAAGTGACAATGAAGAAAGACAACATGATCATCAGTAATTGCCAACCACAGATGTTTGTGTCATGTGCTTGTTGTGTATGCATGTGTTGGGTATGGCGTGGCTCTGTGGGCCGGGGTTGTATCATGTGTTGGCTGGTGTTTGTGGGGGGGGGGGGGGGGGGGG
>QEOT01008746.1:1369-20510 GCA_003123785.1 Pterocarya stenoptera | reverse complement strand
CCCCCCCCCCAAAAAAGAACATTAATCAAGAATATTTTAACAACCATCGTTTCAAAAATGTTGTCGATCTTGAAACCCTAGAAAAAAAAAAAAAAAATTGAAAGACTAGTGATCATCTTAGTCTCTACAGTCTCTCTCTATCTCTTCTCTTACCTGATCAGAAGTCCGATCGGGTGGTGGGAGCCTCCCATCTTTCGATCGGTTGTAATTGCTAGAAAAATCCAACATATTTTTACTGCTGAAACTTGTCAGACAAGACTTTGGAGATGAAGCTGCAGGCATTACTTGAGACCAGTTAGGTTTTGCTTCTTCAAACTCCTCATGAGTTCCATTTCCATACATATAGCTGCTTGCGGGATGTTCTTTCTTAACATTCACAGCAGAAGCCTTTGAAGCTTGACATAGAACTGGGTCCTCCCAATTCTCCATTAACCTCTTAGGTTGAAACTGGCTCATGCTAATTAGCTTATCTTCTTCACCAACTAATCCCCCCCTAAAAGAAAAACCACATGCATCACGATCCCAACTAATTAATTAAATTAATCATATTCCATATTATGTTGAGAGAGAGAGAGAGAGAGAGATCAGAGAGAGAACAAAATCAAACCCATGTACCATAATTCGTATAAGTTTAAAAGTTTAACAGAAATAGGAGGATGATTAATGATCGATGCGCATATTATGCACAGAGAAAGAGGTAAATTACAATATATTTAATCATTCAGCCATGGATGTACGTATGATAAGAGAGACAGTTATGAGACGATTACAAGAGTAGTTGGCTCCAAGACTCTGGAAGCTCCTGGCTATCATGCCAAGAATGAATGGGAAGTGAAGAAGAAGAAGAAGAAAAAGAAGTGGGTGCATATTGAGGTAAACAATTTTCAGGAGTTGGCAAGAAAGGAGAAGATGGCTGTGTCGGTGGGCGCATGCCATTGATATTCCACCAGTTAGGGTTTCCGGCCATCATTTGTTGCACCGGTGAGCTCTGCAAAACACTTCTATTCATGCCTTCTGAGAAAATTACCCTTTCTCTTTCCTTTTTCTTCTTATTTGAAGCTCCCAAACAAGTCTTCGTGGAAGCTTTGAGAGGCCCTCTTACTTAGGATTAAGTAGATCGAGGAACCCCAAGTCCTTTGCAAGAGAGAGTTTGAATAATAATGGAGTTTGAGAACCTTTTGTCTCTGCTACCTTTCTTTTCCTTGTTTGTTTATTGCTTTGCCTTTTTCTTTCCTCTATTAATTTTAAGTGTTTTTTCTTTTCTTTCTTGCTTTTTCGATCCCTGCTTTTGCTTTATCTCAAAGTGGGACAGAAAAGATGGTAGCAATTCCCATTAATTATGAAACAAAATTATGGGTCTTACTAAAGTGACTGTGAGTGTACAAATTTTCCTTTATATCAAGCGCACGTACGTACTAGCTAGGTCCGAATCCATTTATACAACATATATAGCTGAAAACATGTACAAATTAAGACAAAGAAATTTGGAACTTAACCAATCCATGCATGTTATATATGTTGATTTACTTAATTAATGCATTCTTTTATATAAATAATTGATATTGCACGATAGAGCATTAATATTATATACATGTAGGGTACCGCATGAGCACATCAAAGCTGGTTTCATCATAGAGATCATGAGTATTATATCTCTATAAAATTGTAGTTGAAAACGAAAATCCCATTCGATCTGTTTACTTTTCACACTATGGTTAAGGTTCAATTCCGAGCATGATCTCTTGTTCCATAGATATGTAGTACTTCACTAGAATATTTCACTGATCATTAATTGTGTATTCTAGCCAGAGACTTGTAATCGGCACCAACGTATGGCTATAGAGAGAGAGAGAGAGAGAGAGAGAGAGAGAGAGAGAGAGAGAACTAGATGTTTGTAAAGGTAGGAAAGGCCAAGGGCTCAGATGAGATCTTTGCTTGATGTCTCAGGGATGAGTACAATAGCGTGATCTTTCGAGTTTCCACTCAACAAACTGAACACTTTCAGCAATTCATCAAAATGGCGTAGTGTTTCAACATGCTACTTTTCATCCTTTGCCAGCTTCCAGAATTTTCATGTGCACCCATGCGTTAAAATCATAAATGTAGTGAAAGCAATTAGCCAAGATTTTGACCGGATACGATGAATTAATCATCAGTACTGGATTTTCACGTCCAGCAGGGTCATGATCATAGAAAGTAATCGATAGCGGGCTCTCTCTCTTTTTATATATATAGTGCTGAAAGCAGTCGGCACCTGCAAAATATATACTAGCAAATGAGATTTCATAATTAATTTGGTAGATCAATACATTTGGAAAATCTTAAGTGATCATGATGATCAACAAATTACATGATGAGCTAGTGTAAAAGATTTTAACAAATGCCATTACTTTTAATGGTGTCAGTAGCTAGCATGGCGACTCGAGTGGTCATGGACGACGTATATATGACGAAATTAAAAGTCCAAAAAATAGAAAAATGTAGATTTAATATTTATTTTTTTCTATACGCTCGTTAACAATCTCTGCCCTTATCACTATAACAAATTTTAATTTTAGGGATGAACTAAATTCTGTCCCTAAAAGTAATTATCGGAGACGTCTCAAAAAATGGATAACTTTATAAAAACATTCAAACGGCAAAAAATCCAACCAGATTTTCTTTGACGAATTAGGTTGTCTCAAAAAGTTAAAACCGTTCGAATGATAAAAAAATATACGTTCAAACCTGGAATTAATATTTGTTTAGATGGTTTATAATTTGTTCAAATAGTAATCTTGGCGGAAAAGTAATTTATTTTAGTGCAAAAAGTTCAACTCCGTTCAAACCGAAATTGATTCGATCGAAGGGAAAAGATTTAGTAGGAAAATTTGATGAAAAGGTTGCAAGATTGTTCGAACTACACATATTTCATTCAAACACAATATTTATGTATTTAAACGGAATATTTGATGAGAAATTAAATTAAAATTGACGGAAATTTAATATATAAAATATTTAATTATATAGAGATTTGAATTCAGAATTTTTGTTCTATATCTTATTAAATTATTATTATTTTTTAAAACATTGATTTAATTATTTATATTATATAAAAAATATCTATTCTAACCGTACGTGAATGTTTGTCGTTAAAGGTTTAACAAGCCGATAAAAGCTTGGTAAATGTAAGGATCGTTACCCGTGACATTAGGGACATTAGAGGAGAGCAGACCTACGTACCACATGACTTTTCGAGGGGTCAAAATCTAGGGTTTGGAGGTCCCTAGCAGTAGGGTACTCTACGAGGGAATGATTGCAGTTTCCAAGAATTATATGTATAAAAATAGCTTTGGATCATATATATATATTTATCTAATTGTTGGCACCCAGCTTCATTTATCGATCATATATATAACTAGCGCGCCCCCATCAAAAATATTGTAGGAAGTCCATAATTTTTTGGCTTCATGTGATTTTTTTGGTTTTTTCATACAAGTATTGGAGACTCAATTCCATTAATGCATAAATCAGGCATGAAACTCCCCCCACTGGAGGATGAACAATCTTAAAAGCTATTCCGTCATAATTAAGGAAACCTGAAATTAATTAATTACAAACTCTAGTTAGTCTTAGATCACACATGCAATTCCCATTTGAAGAGAAGAAAATATTCACATTCATAAGATTAGGAGCATTAAACATAAACTCAATAATATTAATAGTGGAAAAGAAACTAGACTGAGCTCATTTGGATACAGAAACGATCTCATCTCATCCCATCATTTCAACTTTCTCAAATTCCAACATAAAATATAAACTTTTTCAATTAAACTTTTTCAAATTTCAAAACAATAATAATATTAAAAAATAATATTTTAATAATATTTTATTCAACTTTTAACTTTCATTTAAAACCATCTTATCTTATCTTACTATTCAAATGGGGCTTAAAGTACTGTTTGGATAATGAGTTGAGATAAAATGAATTGAGATAAAATTAAAAGTTGAATAAAATACTGATAGAATATTATTTTTTAAAATTAAAATTGTTTTGAAATTTAAAAAAATTGAATTTATTATTATATTTTTGTGAGAATTTAAGAAAGTTATAATGATGAGATGAGATGAGATTAAACATTTCTTATATCCAAATGGGACATACTATAATTAAATGAGATTAAACACTTCTTATATCAAAACGGGACATATTATAATTAGATTCGACATCTACTTCAACACCTAGCTAGCCTTCATATATGACACATCAATATATAATAAGCACCATCAAGAGGCCAGCGCGCGCAACCGTGCTGATACAATCCAATTGATCATGGGAATTTGATTGCTCACTGTTTTTTTTCCTCTTTCTTTAACTAATTAATAGATCAACAGTATCCAAATTTATCAAAAGTTCTCACTTATGACGGAAGAATATTGTAATGACCGACATTTTCGAGTACTTACAAAATTTATATCCAAAAAATCCAAACCATTAATGTATTAAAAAATGGAATAAAATCTGTCTTTTGTAAATAGAAAAAAAAAACTTTTGGTGCAAACTCAATCTCAAAAATACTAATTTCTCAGCAACAATATTTGTTCCTCACAACTAATTTAGTGTATATCTATATCGATCAGATTGATCCATCCTTGTAGCCATATATATATATATATCGTATCAATTATCCATTATATATATGATCAGTGTACGTACTAAATTATTGGTCAGATTAATTAACACACGATCATCATGAACTTGTTTAATTATATATGCAGAAGTTAGCCTCTTGAATGCCCTATATATACCTAGCATTTTGATAATTAAATTTCCTTTTATTTTTTATCTCTTCGATCCCATGCATGATTCAAAAAGAAGGTAATACAGATCGCAACACATGTGCATCATGACTAGCTGCATTTCACGCTAGTAGCATTAGCCAGGAGTGCTCATTGCAACAATCTTGTTGATCAATTACCATGCGTGCATATCTATCTATACATATATATATATATATATATATGTTTTTGGGGATATTAATAATTAGGGGAATTAGAAGATCAATAGCATATATATATGCCAGCGCTTGTCCGTCCTGCCAAAGTCTTTGTCGGGGAGGCAATGTCTTTTCTAGCATATCCCCCACCTTTAATTATCCTTCCTTTTAAATTAATAGTTCTTCCTCTTTGGCTTGATCATGATCCCATGTCCTCGATCCTATAAAACAAAAACTTACAAACACTTCCCTCTTGTCCTTTCCTTCTTTCGCTTATATTCTTCTCTCACTGTCTCGATCTCTACATAATATTCTTTAGTATCTTGTCACGTATTGAATTATTCTAAGGAATGCATGGGACGTTTACATTATATATACCCACAATATAAGTTGTAAGGGCAAAAAAATCTGTCAAGGCCGTTATCTTAGCAAAACATAACAACTCAATTAATAATGGATCGATCTTAAATATTTATTTGTTATTTTTCATTAATTATATATCTTCTTTGACGCAAAACGTATAGAAATGTTAGAGAGAGATGGTTAAAAGGATTATATATGGATATAGTATTTTTTTTCGTGGAGATTGGATAAAATAGAATGATGGTAAAAAAAACGTATTAATATTACCAGACTTGAAATTATTGAAAATTTTATTAAAGTAATACTAGATATAATCCTATATTGGATGTCATGACAATTCCGTGCATTGCTTTTAAAAAAAAGTGGGGACTAGCATGAAAATGATTGTTTTTCATGTAGATCTTAAATTTCTCATATTTTTCTCAAATGGAGTGCGCGCATGATACTTGCACACTCTAAAACTGCATAAATTATTTCTCATTAATTTCATTAATATCATTACTGCTATGTATAGATCATCAACTTAGCGGCAGTAAAACATAAATAAGTTTCCATATATGTCATTTTTCTTCAATTTTTTTGTGAAAATCTTTAGAATATATATATACCTCTAGCGCTACTCGAGAGTTCCTTCGTGAATTTTATGAGATCACAAGATGAAACATGTTTTGCTTTTTTTGGTCCAAACAAATTAAACTATTAAAGACATGAGATTTATGGACACGGGATAGAGTACTCATCATTAACAATGATTTCACTGTTCATGTCAACATCCAAAACACTATTCATGAGTATACGATGATTCCATGCACATAGACCCTCATGTATCTGATCTACCATATGGATCCTTTTCTGAATACTCAATTTTCACCAAAGAGTAATTCTACTCATCTGCCTTTCTTCCTCAACACCACACACCGATGGTAACATGGCTTTGTTTTTCTCCTAAAAGTAAATCGCACATTTTACCCTCATCTATATCCAATACAGTTGACAAAGTCAACTAATCGAACAAACTCACACCCTGGTTTTACACTTCGTCCTCTTCTTTGTGCCCACCGCTCTGACCACTGGAATATACTATAGTCTACAGAAGACTGTAAATCAACAACACAGACGTTCCTTATTACGAAGGGGCGTTAGCCACTTCTACAAACAAAAGTTCAAGCTTATCGACAGTTACATCTAGATTCTCAATCTCGGTATCAAGGCTATTCATTTTCTCTTTGGCTTCCATCTCCTCTTTTGCATGAGCTTGTTCAATTATAGCTTCTTTATACCTCTTTGATTTGAGTGAAATACTCATAAGCTACTCTAGTTGTGCAAGCAAGAAACCCACATTCATGCCCAACACCTCAAGGGCCTTCAAAGTTTTTCCCAAGTGAAAAAGTTATCTTGTGAAGTGCAAATCTTGGAGGCTCTAATGGCATCAAAAATGTTACTAGTCTCAAAATTTATTCCAGCAGCTAATTTATAGTTAAAACCCTCGAGGAGATGGTCATGAAGAAATGCTTTCTGACTGCAGCAGAGCTTGTGGTACTTGGTCATAAGGAACTTTGGGAGCTCGTTCGGAGTTTATAACTAAACCAGTGAGTCCAAGATTGGAGACGGGAAGAGTCGAGATCTGAGGAGAGATGGGGAGTAAGAGACAGGAGGGAAGTGAGATGAGAGATTGGAAGAGTCGAGATTTGAGGGGAGATGGGGAGGAAGGGATCTGAGAGGGAAGAAAGGGATCTAAAGGAAAGGGGTGTAAAATCGTGTCATGTCGACTAGACCGGATTCGCCACGTCACGTCGTGTGGTCTTGGTAAAACGGACTTGTCTAGGTAGCTTTGTTTGGATTTCCAACTCATCTCAACTCATCATTACACCTTTTCAAATTCTAATACAAAATATAATAAACAATTCAACTTTTTCAAATTTCAAAACAACTTAAATATTAAAAAATAATATTCTAACAATATTTTATCATCTCAACTCAACTCAACTCACTTCAACATTCAAACACACCATATTCTTCCCCAAATGAGTGACCTTCTGCAAAATAGAAGGCTCAATATTATATATAGGTATAGCCAGAATTATAAACCTAGCTTGAGTCTAGTCATTTGATTTTGTCTTTTTAATATAAACAAAATTCAGAAAAGAATGATGCCGACATCGCCAGCGGGGTAGATCGGTATATATATAATAGACTAGCTATATATAGCTAGTACTATCATGTTTTCAATATGTATGAAAACCTCCATTAATATTAATGAACCCACCATCAACTTATTTAAGTACGATTTCTAGGGAAAACTTTTAAAATTCGATAGCCATGGATCGATCGTTTCTTATGAATTTGGACATGATAATTAAATAATGTCACAATATTCTTGATGTTTGATTAGCTAGATTCCTCATATTGATCACATGCTAATTATAAAGTCATTAATTATCTCCTTTGAATATTATTTTTTGTCCAACATGATTTATAATTAGCCATTAATTTTACCTACATACGTATACCTACAATCGACCGATCATCAAAAGTGGGTATCTTATTTTTGGATTAAGAGATGAGTTGAGATTATTTCACTATTATTCATAAATTTCAATTCACAAATCTCACTATTATTCACAAACCATCTTAACTCATTTTATCTTATCTCTTAATCCAAACAAGGTTGATCAAATATATATATAACAGTAATTTGTATGTATAAACATACCCCCTGATATTTAATTAGCCTAATCCTTGTTTCTTAAATATTATTTTTAATTTAGATGGACAAATATTTAACCATGAAAAAAAAATATAAAAAAAATGCAATTCTGATTTGTGACGATCAATAGGTTAAATATCGTACATGTACATCTTCAATGGGGGAGAAATTAAAAAAGATGAGCACATGAATATTATTATGGACTTTTTTTTAAAAAAAATATTATTATCAAGAACTTTATATGATGAGCTTTCGCTCGCTTGCTTTTTGTTTTGTTGGTTAATTTTATACAAATTTATTCATCCGGCCACTGTCTCGATCGATCTTTATTAGCTAGCCATTGATCATGAGAACTATATATACATAGATCATAGGGTAGGCGCGCGGCATAAATTATATATATCATGAGCACATTGCATTGGATAAATTCTATATATCCTTTATAAGTTCTTTGTGTTTGATGTGATGCGTTCAAAAAAGACAAGAAAACTTAAAAACTTTCTGTTGAACATCATTAATATTGTCTTGGCTGAGCAGATTAAATGTTCAATTAATGTTGTGTACGTAACAGAATATGATGTTACACTTTGATGAGAGTACTATATAACATGCACATCATAAAAAACAATAATTGTAACATACGTACTACATATATATATGCTACTATATATATCTATATAAGTTCAATTTCAATTATCAAGCATGACCTCGAAATTAGAGTTATTAAATATGTAACAATATGCATGGTAAGAGCCAGCTTCCAGTAGTACTATATATATATGGTTAACCCAACGCATCCACGTACTTGTCATGCATGCCAAGAATCGAACTATATATATACGAATTGACGGCCAATAAATTATATATGCTGTTTGCGAGCGGTAATATGATTGATAATTATAATCAGCATAAATTGATCTACACGACTTGTTGCCAATAACATGACAATATATATTAACTAATTTTGTCATATGATCTTTGCTTGTTTGCTGTCATGAATGATCATATCATATCCTAATTGTTGAAGTGAAAGATGAATGTAGCTACCAAGTGTTTGCGAAAAGTTCTCAGAATATTTTCTTTCAGGTATTGGTATACACTCATGTCATGCCCCTTCAGTACATAGAGGTTTCCTTATATAGACATTTTGCCATAACAGAATTTGTCCTATAGTCACACTATGGTGACACGTAGCTAAGCAGGTCTTTAAGTTAGTTATTCAAAATATTCTTCTGAAATATTTTGTATTCTCTTGAATATTATCTAATGCTCTAGAAGCTTCCTTGAGGTGTGAGAGTCTGAGGCAGGTACATCTGTTGCCTTAACATTCTCCCGTGATGCAAGCGGCACTAGAGTGAGAGTGAGGCTTGATCGGAGTTGGGAAAACCTTGCAGAGGCGAGAGGCTGTTGCAGAATCAAGATTGAGGTTGTTGAAATTAGCTGTGAAATGGTGTGTAGCTGCAATATCTGGGAACCAGGAGAAAGGGGATGATATGGTTGTGGGGAGAGATGTATAGTTAGCAGTGAGGGAAGTTAGGGTTGGGGCCTGATATGTTTGGTTGAACCGATGAAAACATGAGAGTGCAATATGACTTGGTTTAAAACAAACTTGGCAAACATGACGTGGGTCCAGTCGGTTTGAAAAGGTGTTTGAGGGTTAACCACCAATACGTGTATTGTTGAAAAAACTTCTGCTACTACCGCCACACCGTCCACCATAGAAGGATGAGTTATGGCCAAGCACCAAAAGAAGAAGGTTGTCTGGTCGTTGTGTTATGGGCAGCAAGTGTAGTACCAGACATGATAGTTTGAGTTTGATGTGCAATGTGAGATTCATGGTTAAGGAGGTAGCTGTAAATTTGATGAGGTGAAAGTGGGTAAAGTCGTGTAGTGAGGGAAGTGATAAGAGATTCATAGTCTGTGCCAAGACCGGCTAGAAGATAAATGGAAAACTCAAAGTCTGAGAGGGAATGACCAACGGCTCCTAATGACGTAGCCAGTGCTTTGGTTTTGGTAAAATATTCTGAAACTGTTTCAGAACATTTTTTAGTGTAGCTAGCTAATATTTGGTATAAACAACATGAGCAGATGATTTTGCAGAAAAATTTTTTTTTTGAAGAGTGGTCCAAACCTCATAAGAAGTTGTGTAGTCGAGGACTTGAGCCAAAACATTATCACAGAGGGAGGAATTAATGGCCGAAATGATCAATTGATCCTGCAAAATCCAACGTGTATGTGTTGTGTTAGGATTTTCATCAAGAATGGGAGTAGGCATTGGGAAGGAGTCATCGACAAAACCATAGAGCTAGTGACCTTTCAAGAACGGCACAATTTGTGCCTTCCAAAAGAGATAGTTGTCTATTGTAAGTTTGATTGTGATGAAGTCATGTGTGGCTGAGTTGATGATGGAGGTATTAATAGTGGCTTTTTTTTTCGGTGACTCCATGAGGTGGGAGAGAAAGAATTGTAAAAAATATTTGGATGTGAGTCCTTTTAGGCTCTGATACCATGTTGAAGTGAAAGATGAATATAGTTACCAAGTGTTTGCGAAAAGTCTCAAAGAATATTTTCTTTCACGTAATGGTATACATGTCATGCCCCTTCAGTACACTAAGGTTTCCTTATATAACCATTTTGCCATAACAGAATTTGTCCTATAATCACACTATGGTGTAACCTAGCTTAGCATGTCTCTAAATCAATTACACAAATATTCTTCTAAAATATTTTGTATTCTGTTGAATATTCTCTAATGCTCTAGAAGCTTCCTTGAGGTGTGTGAGTCTGAGGCTTGTACATCTACTGCCTTAACACTAATAACGATGCATCCAGCCTCCAATCCTAGCACCAATCTTCCCCACCAGATCATCAAAATAATTAGATTTTAGTCTACCAGATATTATAGGCACTCACAGGTATTTGAAATGTAATGAACCCTCTGAAAACCTGGTTATCCACAATATTTGTTTTCTTCTAGCTGGTGGAATGAGGTTAGAAAAGATTATAGATGACTTCTCTTTACTAATTTTTTTTACAAGAACATGCTTCATAGAGCGCAAGGGACTCCGAAATTGCATTAATAGATGTTTTGCTGCCATTTGAGAAGATGACTATATCATCCACATAGAGAATGTGAGATATATTCGGGGCACCCCTTGGGAGTGAGAAAGAGGCAATCCACCCTTCTTGGTATCTTTTTTTCAAAATTCTCGACAACATTTCCTCCACCATAATAAACAAGTATGGAGAGATCGGATCCCCTTGCCGCAATCCTCGTGCCCCTTGGAAGAAATCCTTGGATACTCCATTCATGACTACTGAAAACCAAGGAGAAGAGACAAGTTGCCGAATCAGATTACAAAAGGTTTTAGAAAATCCAAAAGCTGACAATAAATGAATCAGAAAGGTCCACTCAATACTGTCATAAGCCTTGGCCATATCAATTTTCATAACCACATTACCACATTGAGCTGGCTTGTGAAGACTCTGAATCATTTCTTGAGTTAAACTCACATTCTTAAAGATACTTCTTCCGAGAATGAAAGCACCTTATTCTTTTGAAATAATTCTAGGTAGCAAGGCAGAGAGTCTACTCACCAGAATCTTAATGCAAGTTTTATAAAAGGTAGAACACAAGCTGATTGGTCTAAACTTGTCAAAATTCCTAGGATTATCAACCTTAGGAATAAGCACCAAAGACGTAGCAGTAAACTCCCTAGGAATAATGCCTCCTCGAAAGAAATCATGCACTACCAGCATCACATCCTTTTCCACAATGTCCTAATAGACCTTGTAAAAACCGGATCCAAAGCCATTCAGCCTCGGGCTACTATCAGTAGGAATAGAAAACATAGCCTCTTTTACCTCTTGGATTGAAGGAAACTCTAGAAGAGCCTTATTTTCCTCTACTTGCACCACATTTTCTATAAGTTCAATCAAATCGGGAAGCGAAGAGCAATGAGTAGAGACTAAGAAATTTTTAAAGTAGTCAACCGCACCCAAATGTACCTCCTCAGGAGTCTTCAATACAATCTCGTCATTAATCCTTATCTCTTTAACATTTTTCGAATTTTTTGAAGCCATTATTCTAAAGAACTTTGAATCTGCCTCCTCCTTTTCAATTTAAGCTTGTTTAGCCTGTTGGACCACACGAGTTTCCTCCCTACTAACCCAAGCATCTAGTTCCACCTTTGAGGCCAACAAGTCCATTTCTACATCCTCCAAGAAACCCCTCTGCAGCTGCTCTTCAAGCAGGCAGATCTTTCCTCAAGCGTACGGATGTGATTAGTTGTCCAGCTAAAAACTTCACGATTCCATTTCCTGAGTACTCCCCTCAAGAGTATGAACTTTCTGGCAAGTTTTACCATTCCCACTGCAGCTTTATCCCCTTGCCACACACTAATCACGCATGCCCTAAACTGATCATGGTTTGACCACATTTGTTAGATTTTAAAAGGATCATACCCATGTTTGTGCTATTCCAGTTCCATACAAACCATCATAGACCCATGATCTGAGATCAACCTGGGAAAATAGTCATCAATACTCCTCGAGAAAACCAACCTCCAATTTGTATTCCTAACAAAGGGTCTCGATTTTGGAAGCTCATGATCAAATGTATACCAGATGTTATTAAGCATTCTAAATGGAAGCCTAAGGCAGGGCATATTTCATTTTGGTTTGACAAATGGTTGGGGGAGGGAAACCTTGCAACAGGTTCTCTTGTCACTATGCCTAGATTGAAATTACAAGATATCTGGCTTGAGGATGGTTGGGATGTGGACTTATTGTATTGTTTGGTGGGTTCCCAAAAAGCTCAAGAGATTGTGAATACAATCAGTGGGCAGAAAGGAGAGGATATCCTAATCTGGTTGGCTAAGGAAGATGGAAAGTTCTCTTATAAGAGTGCTTGGGAGTGCATTCAGATTAGAGCTCCAAAAATTAGGTGGGCAAATTGGATTTGGCACCCGTGTCTTCCAAAGAAAATGGTCATTACGATGTGGAAAGGCTTTAATAATGTCCTTAGTTTTGATGATAATATTCAAAGGCTGGGCATCTTTCTGGTGTCAAAGTGTAACTTTTGTGTTAGTGGAGACTATGAAGACTTGAACCATGTGCTAGCAAATGGTGAAGTGGCTCAAACCATTTGGCGAAAATGTGCTATCCAAGTTAGTATACTGAGAACCACTTTTAGAACATGGAAAGAAACAGTGTATGCATGGTTCAATAGAGCCTCAATGTCGACAACAAAAGGGTTGTTTATTGGCATAATTCCAATTATTGTTACCTGGGCTCTTTGGCTACGTCGCTGTAAAGTAAGAATGGAAGGAAAATCAGAGTTGGTGGAGGAGACTTGGAGAAGTATCAAATTCTGGATTGTTAAACTCAGTGACAACCTCTGTGCCTTTAAGCCTTTAAATGTACAAGACGAAAAGATATTAAAAGGTTTAAACATTAAACCAAAAGTTCACAGAAGAAAGAGGATGTAGATTATTCATTGGCATAGACTGAAACATAGTTGGTTCAAACTAAATGTGGATGGAAGCAATAGAGGAAACCCGGGGAAGGCAGGTGCAGGGGGAATACTACTGGATGTTGCAGGTAAAATGATTTTTGCTTTCTCTTCTCCACTAGAGCATGGTACAAATAATTATGCAGAGTTCATGACATTATTTCTTGGTGTGAGAACAATCTGTTTATACAATTTGGACAAAATAGAGATAGAGATGGACTCATTAATTGTGGTTAACTAGTTTCGACGAGCTAAATGTCCAATCTGGTATCTTGAAGATTATTGGGAGGAAGTGATGGTCTTATTGCCGGCAAGATGTTTTCAATCAGTCATATTTTCAAGTAAGAAAATGCCCCTGCTGACTTTTTGGCCCGAATGGCTTTGGATGATAGTGCAGGCTTATTATAGTTGGAGATGAATCTGGCTTCCCCTCTTTTGAGGGGCGTAATTTGGACAGATAAACTTGGATTTCTTTTTTTTTTTTTAAATGTTTCATAATTAGTAGAATTTGGTTGTTTTTGTTGTTTGTTGTTTACCATGGTTTCTCAGTTATAAGTGAGTTTCAATAAAAATCAAGAGGTGCTGTCCTCCAAGTTATAAAAAAAGAACGACGATCTATTACAAGCATAGAATCATAGATTTAATCATTAATTACGTTAAGCATCGAAACAATTAGAGCACTAAAAGAACTTTATTATATACAGAATTAGGGTAGGTTTGGGGGGTGAGATGAGAATTTTGTGTTTTGTTTTAGATTATGTTTGGAAGATGAGATGAGAATTTTGTATTTTGTTTTAAAGTTTAAAATATTATTTTTTAGTTTTGAGATTTGAAAAAATTGAATTAGAATTTGAAAAAGTTATATTGGGATTTGAAAAAGTTGAATTATTTATTATATTTTGTATGGGGATTTGAAAAAGTGTAAAGATGAGATGAGATGAAGATGAAAATTTTGAGTGAGATATCTTTTCCAAACATAACCTAGAGTTTAAAATATTATTTTTTAGTTTTAAAATTTGAAAAAGTTGAATTGAAATTTGAAAAAGGTGTATTGGGATTTGAAAAATTTGAATTGTTTATTATATTTTATATGAAAATTTAAAAAAAATATAATAATAAATTAAGATGAGATGAAAATTCTTAAAAATTCTTGTGCCCCAAACAAATTATTGGACCGAAGTTCGCCTCTTGCTGACAAGGAATTTGCATTCATATGACCTTGAAACGAACGTACGTACGTACGTTATAATTCTTGGCTTTGTACGGACGCATTTCAAAGCATCAAATCAATCTTATCGAAATATGATTTATTATTTTTATTTTATATAATGATGATCCAACCTACCCTAAATCTTAGTAATAGGTTTGTATGTTAAAATTATCACAATTTATTTAATTTTATCTCAATTTATCATTATAATTTTTATAAATTTTTATATAAAATATAATAAATAATTTAATTATTTTAAATTTTAAAATAATAATAATATTAAAATTTTATTTAATTTTTAACTTTTATCTAAATTCATCTCATCTCATACTAGTATTCAAACTCCACATTAATCTTTCTTTTATATGTCTAATTACGTTGTCATTCCATTCAAATTATGCATTATTTCTTCATTTTTTAGCACTTTTTTCACCTTGAAAGTTTTATATTTACAATTTAATATTCTCATTTAAATTTTAAAAAAATAGAAAATATTGAAAGACAAGCTAGCAAAGACCATCATGCATATCTCAGTATAGATTATTAGAAAAATCCCTCAATCATTCTCTCATTGAAATAAACAGTACTCAGGTTTCCCTTATTCTTTACAACTAAACTAGCTTTAATACAGATCCCAATGACCTTAACATCATACTTTTTTTCTAAAATTAATAGCTTTTTCTTTTGTCTTCTTATATATCATAACGAAAAGAAATAATTCCCACTTTTTAGTTTTTCCCCCTTAGCTCATTCAATATACCGTTATTTATGACTTTATTGAAAAAAAATATAAAGGTTGAATATTAATTTCTACGCTCACTTTTGTTCACTTTTATTAGCTTCCATGCGTCAAAAGTGAATGCTCGAAGGGAAGAAGTCAAATATCAGAGAATTTTAAATAAAATTAATCATTATAAACTAATCCATTGACGGGGACTGCTACTATAAAAAAAAAAAAAAAAAAAAAAACCCACAATTTTTATATTTTTTATTATCACTATTTAACTTATTTGCACATTTTGTATTTGAAAATATCCTAAAAATAGTTGAGAAAATTATCAAAATTAACTATATAAAATAATATATATATTATTATAAAAATCTATATATATTTTGATTGGTCCCGGTTCAAGAAAATCACACTTCAAGATTGGATTGAAAACCGAAATTCTACAATATACTTATCACTTGGTCCAGACCAAACCATTTGTGATTTTTTGGTCCGAACCAGTAAATGTCTGGTTTGCTTTCAAGACTAAAACTTAAAATTTTAAAAACTTTTCATCATTACAATTTTTTCAAATTCTCATACAAAATAAAATAAACAATTTAACTTTTTCAAATCTCAAATTAAAAATAATATTAAAAAAATTTATTCTGATAATATTTTTTTAAATTTTTTAACTTTAATATTAACTTATCTTATCTCATTTTTAAAAATAAAAAAAAGTAGACGAACCAAAAATTAAATTGGTTAGCACTTGGCAGCCCCACACGATGCCAACGTGTAAAGTAAGCGTGACATGTTTTCCTCATAAATTAGAGTTGTACTTATAGCTCGTGGAAAAACTGAAAGAATGATGCAATACTCTCTCTTAGGGTCTTCCTTGGCGTAATAGTTAGTCGAAGACGAGAAATGTCTTAGTTATACTGTTTATTTTGTCTATTGACGTGTCACCATTACGTGGTGTCACGTGATTTATTAAAATAAGTAATGAAATAAACTAATTAAAGGTTTTGATTTTCTTCTTTTCTATTTTCTGATGCTATTTTGTTTTGAATATATTTTTTAAAATTTTTTAATAAATTGCATGGCACAAACATGAGGTGCCACATCAATGGAACAAAATGAGCAAAATAACTGACATGACACAATAGCAATATTCATCCAATTAGAAAACATCGCTATAAAACCTAACAATTATTATAGTTTTTAAAGATTTTTATCCGAATTATAAACTTTAAAATAGAGGAAAAATAGACACATGTAATTATTTAAATATTTAAAGTGAAAAAAATATTTATTGTTATTTGTATAAATTTTCAATGAACATTAAGAATATTCCATTTTCAGAATATAGACAAAACTTTTAGTAAATCCAAATATCCAATAAACAAGGTATATAAAAATAATAATAAATATATATTTCTTCAATCTTCTTAATTCGAACATATTATTTGTACAATACGAAAAAAATCCTAAATTATCTAAATTGGCTAAATTATAAGGAACGAAACTATATAATATTATTGTTAGACACATAAATCAGCTCTGTTTTTTTTTTTTTTTAAATTTTCAAATAAAACCAATTAAGAACTTTCTTTTCCATAATTAGTGCTGCATCCACCATGCATCCACTCAAATGGAAAATAAGAGGAAGTTTATGCTTCGATTGGGAAAGCTTATCAAGTTCATGTACAAGTTAAAGTTAAGTACTGTTCAATAACAATGGTAAGATCATCAAGTTGTCCATTATATTGATTTAGCATCATAACACTTGGAAAGAGCCAATTTTAATTTTCCAAGATCCCATCATTGATTAATTAGGTACATTAAGATCGATGTTATGGAAATAAACAAAAACATACACAATTATTACCATTGTTATCATTAATTATAAGAAATATAACCAATATGATGACTCTTCATGATGTCCTATTCCCACATTATTTTTGTTTGAGCATATATAATTTCTTCCAATGATAATTTTTTACTCGAATTTATGATGCTTAAACTGTTGAATTGGCCACAAAGTGGCCTTGTATATTTTTTGTCACCAACTAACTCCGTCACTAATAAATAGATATGTCGTCGTAACAAAGTATTATCTACAAACTTTTTCTGATGAGCTTAATTTTGTGAAAAAAAATATTTAATTTTCACAGATTGTAAATCATGACAAATAAAATGGTCCAATATAGTTATTTGTGGCGAGAATTTTTCGACGACATGATTTTGGTGACAAAACGTAATTATTTCTTACTAAATAGTATTCGCGGGAAAAATTTCTATCCCAAAATCCAGTATTTCTTGTAGTGTCATTTTCGAGAATTGAGAGGTCAGAGATATATGTATCTTCCTTATTATTATGTATTTTATATATAAAAGTGTCTATCCAAAATTGAATGGTATATTTTGTTTGATGGACAAAATTACATTTTTATCCTTCGTGTCTATTTTGAAATGAGTTTTTTTATTTTTATTTTTATTTTGGACTCTCTGTGTGTGTGTGTGATTATATGAATGGTGTTCTATGTTTGAAAAGAACTAATTAAATTGATAGAGCTCTCAAATCAAAAGGTAAACAAATAATGATCATGATTTAAAAAACAAAGTTCTAATTGGATCTGCCATTTTAATTATCAAAACATCTTATATTTTATGTTAATGAACGAATATTATTCTTGTCAAATAAAATTGAGAGGATCTTGAATTAAATATAAAGAACATTAATTTTCATTAAAACCAACGTTCGTGAAGTCAGATACCAAGAATCCGTACAAAGTAGGGGATAGACTTTAATCAAACAGTGTACCACATTATAATTAATTATCTCTTTCTTCAGAAAGTGGAAGGAAATTAAAGGAAAGTAAAACAAAAAAAAGTCCAAAGTCTTGCCACTAAATTCCTTTTATTCGAAATGATTTATAAAATCTTAAATTGTAAAAACCTTGCACTTTTTAATAATAATAAAAAAGATAAGAAATATGAGACCCACATAAAATACATATTTTTAAATTATGATGATTAGCCAATTTTTTTTAAAAGAAGTACATAAGTTTTGCTCACCCTGTAACTATATCTAACACTACTCTATTCGAAATTATAAGTCATGTATGCGTTTCCTCTACATGCTTCCCCCAAAAAATAAGTCCTAGGAATTTTCAAATAATAAGGATAAATGATATTTGCAATTTTAGAGTTTATAAGTTTGGAGCATTCCGTTTTAAAAAAATAACTAAATATAAAATCTACATAAAAAATTATTTTTTAATGATAAACTCTACTATTTTTCAAATAGAATACGTAAAACTTATACACTCAATAAATATATAACATGGAAAATAATTTACACACAACACATTCTACAATATATTGAACAACAATGTGTTAAAATGAAAGATATTTTTGTAAAATATCTTATAAAAGTAATAACATTTTACAAGAATATCCTCATTTTATAATATTGTTATGTAATATATTATACAATATATTGTGTATATCATTACTTATATAACATTACTCAATGATGAAATCACCAACCTCTACCCCTGCCGACTGAGAGAACCAAAGCACCAACAACCCAATTGATGCTTCAGTACTTCAAGTGAAAACCCCGTCAGCTAGCACATGACTAGGCACTTTTAAATTT
>QEOT01008745.1:11389-27542 GCA_003123785.1 Pterocarya stenoptera | reverse complement strand
TGCCTCCCCTCATCTCAAAGAACCATGCCTACCCTAGACCTGCACTGATCATGGAATGTAGCACCATCAATGTTGAGCTTCAAAACCCCCTCAGGTGGAGGTTGCCACCTACATTGAGGCAATACTCCCCTTCGCTGCTCTTCTTTTGCTGATTTATACTCCTGCTGAATTGAAAGAGCATGATCTAGAACTTGCACAGGTGATAGCTTTTTATTCTCAAACATGAGCTTATTTCTTATGTACCATAATCTCCACGCACATAGGGCCAGGTGTTCCATCTCTCCTGCTCTATTTCTTGTAGCCAATTGGGTCCTAACCTAAACAAAGTCTCTCTAAGATTGAGTGTCCTACAAGAAGCTAAGCTGGGCCAGTAAGACATCCTTAAAACTTGGACAATTGAGAAGAGCATAATTAATGTCCTCTTCTTCCACCTCACACCATCCACGTAGTGCCTCTGTCACAACCTTCTTTGCCTGTCAATGTTTTGGTAACCCATTCTTGCATACCTTCCACACAAAATTTTTTACTCGATTGGGAACCTGCATCTTCCATATTTTCCTCCACATTCTTCTCTGCTTCTCTCCATATGACACCTCCCCTTTCTGCTTGTCTTCACCAAATGACATGAACAACCTATAAGCACTCTTTACACTAAACTGTCCACTCTTTTCATGTTCCCTCACTAGACAATCTGGTCTATTATCAGAAACTAGCATCATATTCAGCACCTCTTCTGCTTCCCTTGGAGGTAAACATCTTCTAACCTTTTCCATATCCCACCCTTTAGTATTCTCATCTATCAAATCAAAGACTTTTCAATTCAACTGAGTGTGAGTAATTGAATCTAAGACTGGGACCAGTTTGTGATCTGGCAACCAATAGTCAGACCAAATATTAATAGTCTGCCCATCCCCTACCCTCCACTTGCACCTTTTTAGTAAGTAACCCTTAGCTTCCCATATGCCCCTCCACACAAAAGAATGTGATGATCCTATCTTGGCTTCTTTAAAGCTGGAAGAGGGAAAGTACCTAGCTTTATAAATATTGTGAAACAGCAAATCTTCCTCCTTCATAATACGCCATCCTCGCTTAGCCAATAATGCCATGTTAAAGGTCTTCAAGTCCTTAAAGCCCATTCCCCCATGAGTTTTTGGAAGACACAGCTTCCTCCAACTTACCCATCTTATTTTATTTTCCTCATTCCTTTGCTCCCACCTAAATTTTGATATTAAGCTCTCCAACTCAATGCACAAAGATCTTGGTAGCTTAAAACAACTCATTGTGTAGGTGGGGATAGAGAGTGCTACTGCTTTAATAAGCACCTCTTTCCCCCTTGAGATAACAACTTCTCCTTCCACCCTTGTACTTTTTGCCACACCTTATTTTTCAGCACAAAGAAGCCTTGATATTTTCCTCTACCCACCATAGGAGGAAGGTTCAAATACTTGTCATAATTTTGGTGCTGTTGGACACCCCAAAACTGCATAATCTCAGTTTGTATATTAGAAGAGACATTTTTATCAAATACCATGGAAGTCTTGTCCCTATTCACCATTTGTCCCGAGGCCCTACAAAATAGAACACTATTATCTGCAAACATCAAGTGATTAATTCTTGGAGCACCCCTACAAATACAAATCCCCTCTACTACATCCTTCATATCAACTTTCTGTAGAAGAGAAATTAGACCCTCAGTACATAGAAGGAAGAGGTAAAGGGATATGGGATCCCCTTGCCTTAACCCTCTTGTACGATAGATTGGGCTCTTAGCTCTCCATTCACCAAAATAGAAAAAGAGACAGATTTCACACAATGCATCAACAAACCAATCCACTTATTACCCAACCCCATTTTAATCATAAATGTTTCAAGAAAGTTTCACTCTATTCGATCATAAGCCTTATTCATATCAAGCTTAAGGGACATAAAACCTTTCCTCCCTTGCCTCTTCCTTCGAAGAAAATGCACTAATTCATAATCAATTAACACATTATCTGTAATTAACCTTCCAGGAACAAAAGCACACTGTGATGCAGAAATCAACTTAGGTAGAATTCCTTTTAACCTGTTTGCAAGTACCTTTGACACCAATTTATACATGACATTACAAAGACTAATTGGCCTAAAATCAGACACCAACTCAGCCTTTTTCTTTTTGGGAATCAAAGTCACAAATGTATGATTTAACAGAGAAGGAAAACTGCCAGTATTCAGTGTGCATTGAGGACTTGTTAACCCAACACCAACACGACACGATAATAACGGATTTTGGTTTAGTCTTAACGGATTTGAGTCAAACAGGTTAACCCGTTAAGACACGATTGCTTAACGGGTTGATAGTGGGTCAACCCGTTATGACCCGTTAAGAAAGTTAAAGTTACAATTATATCCTTATATTTAAAATTGAAATTGTTGGGATTTTAATTTCGATATTTTTATTGCTTGGATTGTAATTTTAGACTTGTAGTTACTTTATATTTTCTATATATATATATTGTGATTTTAACATTTATATAAAATTATGTTAAGCTTAATCAAGTCAAATGAGTTAATTTCGGGTCTGTTCAACTCATTAACATAAACAGGTTGAAATAGGTCAGGTCGTGTTAACCTATTTTGTAGTATTCACTAATGAGTCAAAACTGGTTGATACGACACAATCCATATTAATGGATCATGTTAGGGTTTGAGATTTTGACACTATAAGCTTAACAGGTTGTGTTCGGGTTGACCCATATAATATAATATATAAATATATATTGACACGACACGAACATGACCCGTTAACACGATTTGACACCCCTGTTTAGAACACTCCCAATGGCTATTGTAAAATACATTTTTTTGTAAAATATAAAGAAATTTGTTCAAAAAGGACCTACAGTTAACGTTGTATTTTATCTTCATTTTCCATTTTGCTACAGTGATCCCGCTACATCTAGAGGATATTGCTACATTGATGTCGTTGTGCCTGCGTATGCAAAGTTCATTAATGATCTAGGGTTGCTCTTTTTGGGTGTTCCTTTAGTTTTCTTTATCTCTTCTTTTTTTTTTTCATGGGTTATGTGATTAGAATAAATTGGTATATATTTGCTTTGCTAGTCTTACAGTTTACTTAGGCTTTATTCGCTTGCTGAGAAAGTCTTGAAGAATTTCACTTACTTGGGTGGAGAAAAAAAAGAAGACAAATGTTCTTTTTATTAAAACTATTTTCAGAGTCCATTACCATTGATGGTTTTTTGTTACATATCAATTTCCGGGTGATGAAGATATTGAAGCTGGGGAGATATTGTAAATATTAAAATATCTAAGAAGATTGACAAAATATTTAAAATAACTAAAAAATAATATTTAAATGATATAAAGAAAAATAGACAAGCTGATGTATGGTATATTGTAAAAGTCAGTATGTAAAATAGAAAAAAATAAATTTTGGAGATATATTTTAAAGAAGAGGATGAAGAATCCATTAGGAGTGCTCGAATGTATTCTAGTGGCTTTTAGTATGATTTCCATATTAAAGCTTAATATGAATACACTATCAATTTAAGTTATTGATAACTTCGATTATCTTCGATTATCTCTATCTTTGAATATACTATCTTTTTTTTTTTTTTTTCGAAGCCAATTTAAGCTTAATATGAATACACGTACTTTTTTTAAAAGCCAAAAAACATCTTCGATTATGATTTATCTCTGATAAGGTTAATTTGTGATCATTAATTGTTAATGAGTGGATTCCCCTAGACATTTCATGGCTCTACTTCAATATCAACATGTTTAAAGCATTGCATGGCTATTAGCACACTCAATTTACACAATATTAATATTAATTAAGTTGCAGAGAACTTTCTGTCTTAAGTATTATTTTTTAGTTTGAAATGCTTATAGTTAAGGGTCTTTGGAGATACTAAAGTTGTAGTAACTGATCAATTGCTACAACTCATCCAATAGCAACATGATACTCCCCAGAATATTTGTCAAAACTTTCTTCAAATCATCTTCTTTGACCATCTACAGCCATCATCCAAATTCATCATCTTCAACACGTCACCAACAACCTTGTCTATTTAGAATGTTACAAATCAAATAATTCAAGGCGTTAAAAAATCTTGTGTAACTAGGGATCAAAGAAAATTTGTGCAACTCACACATACAGAAGTTATGTTCTATTCAACTACCCAAATACATCACTCTTCATAGAAACCTCTTAGTGATAACTAAAAATTTTCTGCTTTAAGGGTTAAAAAAATAATTGGCTTTATTTTTGGTCTGTATGCATGATAGCTCAGAATGTGGTAGCATCATACTACTCCACATATAATGCATAAGGGAATTGTTTTTACATCCAAACACCTATAAATCAAAAATATTATTTGAAAGTACGACACTCCGTGAAAAGATATAATTAAGGTTGTCTTTAATACTTTCCTAAAAGATAAATTCACCTCAGCTCCAGGTATGAGGTAACTGAAGACAAGTTGGACACCAAATCAAATCACATTTAAATTTATTGCATACTAGCTTGTTGAGCTGCTAATTATTATTTGTACCCTTTCCTCCTTCCCTAAACAACCATGTTCTAGATCCTCAAGCCACAATAGTTTGCCATATCTCAATGCCATCCTTTCCATAAATAACCATGTCTCAATTTTGGGACTGGGACTGTGACTGATGAATCAAAGACTAAAATGGGACTCAAATTAATACACATAACTATCTTGGTCACCATAGTCATCCATTATCAATTGAAATCAATGAAATTTAACATAAAAGTTGTCAAAGGCTTCAATACCTCAAATTATTGAAGGCTCTTTGGTTGCACTTTCCAAAACACAGCAAATATACTTTGTCCCAAACACAACAAAAATTAAACAAGATATTTGGTTATCACAGAGCAAGTAATTAATCTAAAAATACATTAGATGAAAAGCTCAACAGGTCTAAGAGTTAAGGTATTGACTATTATTGTCACTATAAATATTGATTTTCGTTTATGGAAAGTCCAAATACGAGAATTTGATATAAAGAGTAATAGGGGAAAAGATGCCAAAGTAGTACATGCATATTTCATTGTCAAAGTTTTTAGAATCATACAAAATACTATTACACCCAAGATGCATACTCAACTGGAACTTCTATGAATAAGAATGTGTTGATGCAAACTTAGGACCTTAGTTTGAATTCTATCCTCGATCAGTGTCATCCATAGAACCGGTGTCATCATTGGTCTCTATATCGGTGTCACCAACTAAGTCTTCCTCACTAGATCCGTCGGACATGGAATCATCAGAATCTGATTCTAACTGCTCTAATATATCATTTATATTATTTTGTGAGTTCAATATGTTAGTACTTCCCCCCAGCCAATGTAGCCATGGGGATTGATTGTCATTGTGAGTGATGTCCACATTATTATGAACATCAAAAGATTGTTCTTCCTGGAAGACATTGGCCTCACTAGAGTCATCCCCATCATCATCTAAATGCAATTTTGGAGCGTCATAGACATTTCGATATGTGATCTTTTGCACGACGTGCCAAGAACCAGATAGTTTTCTATCTTTTAGATAAAATACTTGTGAAGCTTGGCAAGCCAATACAATCAGGTCATCCTTATACCAAGTTCTGGACATATTGACACTTGTAACATGCTCACCCATCCTGATCTCTCGAGTAGCATCACTAACATCAAACCAATTGCAACTAAATAACCATACACGCCGCCATCCAATGTACCTCACCTCCAATATGTTATTCAGAACACCATAGAAATGAATCATATTCGATTGATGTTCACTTCTAACTAGCACACTATTATTTTGTGTCCTATGATTCATTTCCCGATACTTTGTATGAAACCGTATTCCGTTTATTATATACTCAGAATATGAACCCACCTAAGGGTTAGACTCACAAGCTATTGCATAAAGATCGTTAGATACATTGCTAGGATCCCTAGCCTGTAATGCTTGAATCTAAAATGATGACCACAAGACAAGAAAGACAATACCAAAGATTAAAACATATTATTAATGGAAATAAAGTCGAATAGATATAATGATCAATTTAACTTATATGTTTCCTGAACCACGATGGAAATTTAACTTCATGCCTCATTTCCAGATCAGATATGCTATGCTCCTTCAAGATATTATAGTGCTCCCTATAAGAATTAAAATAATGGTTTTATGGCTAAGTGATTGACTTAATGTAACTTTTAACCCTCATGGGGAAGTAGAAGCCCATGGTTGAACGGGTTCTTACTTCAAGTATTGGATAATTTCGGTGCAGTTGTTAAAGGTATATCATTTGGCAGTTTTAAATAATTTCTTCTCTAATTGGATAGGTTCTAAATTACCGAGTGGGTGCACTTTCTGAGAAAAAATTGAGAATGCAGATTTTTTGGATGTTTGCACACCAACATCAATGTTTCGTTCCTTTCGAGTGAAGCTAATTGGTACATCATGTAGATACATCGATGCGAATGTCAAGCATTCTATATGAATATATGCCTCAGCAATGGATCCTTCTGAGCGGGCTTTGTTTTTTATGTACCGCTTAAATTTTTCCAAATACCTCTCGAACGGATACATCCACATGTATTGAACAGGTCCTACAAGGTACAACTCTTGAGCAAAATGGACAGTCAGGTGGACCATTACGTCAAAGAAGTTTGGTGGAAATATAGTTTCTATCTTGCAAAGAATAAGGATGATGTCAGTCTCAAGACTTTTCACAATTTCTTTCTTACATGTCTGTGTACATAATACCTCAAAAAATGTGCTAAGTTCTATCAATGCTAAACATATATTATGTCTTGAGTACCCTCTTACTGCCACTGGCAGTAGCCTTTGCATGAATATGTGGGCATCATGACTTTTCATACTAGAAATTTTACAGTCATTAACATTAACACATCTTGCAATGAGAGATGCAAAACCATCAAGAGATTTTACACTTTTCAGCCATGCACAAAATTCTTTCCTATCATCTCCACGTAACATGAAATATGCATAAGGGATAATTACTCGACCACCATGTTCTTTCAAATGTAACTCTTTTCTTATATCCAGTTTGGCCAAATTCCAATGGGCTTTGATAACATCTTTTGTTTTACTTGAAATATTCATCAATGTACTTAACACAATGTCACAAATGTTCTTCTCGATATGCATCACGTCGAGATTATATCTAAGTTTCAAATATGACCAATAGGGTAGATCAAAGAAGATACTATGTTTTGTCCAATTTAACTCTTTAGGGATGCGCTTTCTCCTTTTACTAGCTTTGCCAAAGTGTACATAACCAATGCTTTTTATTTGATGTAGTATATCTTCTTCCAAAAGCTACATATGTGGCATTTGATGATCTTCTTTGCCATTAAAAAGATTATTCTTGGTTATCTAGATGTGACATGTTGGTAGAAAGTAGCGATGAACCATGTAACAATGTTTTAGCTCATATCTCAACCACAAAGATTCTGTATCCAGATTGCAACAAGGGCAAGCCAACTTCCTTTTAGTGCTCCAACCAAAAAGATTGTCGTATGTGGGAAAATCATTAATAATCTACAATAAAGCTGCATGTAACCGAAATCGTTCGTATCATAGGTATCAATCCCATTTCCCACAAATCAAGTAGTTCTTCAACTAAAGGACGTAAGTAAACATCAATTTCATTCTCAAGCGATTTAGGCTTAGAAATTAGTGTAGACAACATGAAGAATGGATCCTTCATACTTAACAATTGATGCAAGTTATATAGAACTAGAGTCACGGGTCATATACTGTAGGGTTTGCTCATATTATTGAATTAGTTGAATCCATCACTAGAACGACCAAGCCTCACATTTCGAGCATTTTCAGAAAATCAAGGATGTGGTCCACAGCTTAGAGTCCGCAGGATGACACAAAGTTTCTTGATCATGTACCCTTTTTTATTGATGCCACTTCATGGATACTGTATTTTTCTTGGACATATATAGTGTATGCAATCTTGGCTTTAGTGGAAAACACCGCACTACCTTTTGGGGCACTGGTCGTTTAGAAGGTGTTAAGTACAACCACATGGAGGCTTTGCAATTGGGGCACTCTTACATGTTGCTATTTTCCTTCCAAAATAGTATGCAATCGTTTGGGCAAGCATGGATTTTAATATATCTAAATCCCAACCCTCGCTCCAATGATCATGCCTCATTGAAAGATTCTAGCAAAAGTGAATCCAAAAAAGCGGTTCTTAGTAGTTTATGAAGCATGTTAGAGGACTTTACACTCCACTTGCCAACTATTTTGATATGGAGCAACTTCACAATAAATGATACTTTAGAAAGTGCTTTGCAACCATCGTAAAGTGGACATCAAGCATCTTCCAAAAGTTTCGCAAAAGTGGTTGGTTGGGGTTCAAACGTGCTGGTTTCCATTGGATGTTGACCTATGTCTTCATCAACGCCAACAGTGTTTGCCGCATGAATGTCACCCAGCATATCATCGATGTCATCAATAAAACTATCGACATCATCTTCATTATCATCTTCGTCCTCATCCATGAAATTCATGGGTTCTTGCTCCCCATGGAATATCTAATCAGTGTAATTTGGATCTATACCTGTAATAAATAAATGTTTTTCTACCTCGCTTATAAGTAAGAAGAAATTATTACAACATCTACGGCATGGACACTTCACACTGTTGTTTCCTTAGGCATGAGCTCGTGCCATTGTGAGGAACTGCCTAACTCCTTCGGCATATTCCGTTGACCTAAACCTATCGGTGAGCTGCATCCAAGTTTTGTCCATCTGAAAATAAAATAAAATAAAATAAAATAAAATAAAATAAAATAAAATAAATAAAATTGAACACAACATTTTATTATTATAGATGTTTGATCTAAGAAACATGGATTGGTTTAGATAACAAAAAATACATATTGTGAGATGTAGTGTCAAAACCCTCCCTTAATTATCACCAACTCCGAGTTTGTATTTTAAGCATATAGAATAAACTTTATATGCTTTGTATACGGTGTGAATGATGTATACCCCGTTCAATAGAGGATGATTTCATAAATTCCAATATGAAATGGTCATTTTTGCTAAATATAGGCATTTTGTTAGACCAAAATGCCTGTAAATTGGGAACATGAATTAGCTCCCAGTTTCTTCATGATAACTCCCAATGTTAAAGCTAATAGGGGTTACAATGTATAACTGGTAAAGTTCACTAGTTTCCTACCACCTAATTGGTTCAAGACGAATAACTATATGTATGTATGTTTTCTTCCTGTGGTCTTAGTGAATTTGTTCATCATTTACAAGGTTATAAAAAATGTAATATATAGCGAAAATGAATGAATGAACAAAGTACATACAGTGCTTCAATTCCTAAATTTCCTCAACATTGGTTCTTGCCTTCAGGTCACAACCTAAGTTGAGAAAGCTAAACCCTTGGAAGCATATTTACCCAAAATTCCAACATCAGCCAATTTTATCTGAGAAACAACAATCACTAAAGGCAACACTAATTAATCTAAATTCTCATTTGCAAAACAAGTACTCAAACGCATTGTTCTTCAAATGACTCAATCTTCCTTAACATAAGGTTGAAGGTAACCAAGCTGCATGTCAATATAATTGGTTTGAGTGAATTGTCACCCACTAATTCTACATATTAGTAGTCAAATGCTCCAGAATTTCAAAGAACAAAATCTAACAAAGAGGGTAACTCATGGATCCATGAAGTATATCAGCTTATTGATTACTAAATTTACAAATCAAATAGGGCAAATTTGTTTATTCATCTAATCTCATAAGTCAACGAAACACAACACAATATTATACAAAACAAATCATGTGATGATGATAGGGGTAGGCCAATAGATACCGAGAGAGGGGGGGTGAGACAAAACCTGTATAGTTTTCGAGATCGTTAGTTTTGGGCACCCTTCATTTTCTCATATAGGTCGGCACCGGGCCCCATCAAAAATATTGTTGGAAGTCCAAAACTATTTTTTTTTTGGCTTCATTTGAACATTAAGTAGTACTGGTTATATAAATATATAGTTATGGGTGTGATCATTTTTCACTAAACACAGTACTAAAAGCTAGCAAGGTTGATCATCTTTCGATCTCAACTACATTTTTTACAACAATATATATAAATCTCATCATTGTCGATCAATTACGCTAGTTAGATATATTATCCTTCAACTTACCTTATGATGATCAAACTCATACATTCATTGTATTGTGCTATTATAAGTTAATTAAACCCAACAACTTGCTTAGACATTAGCTAGATGAACATTATTCAAAAGATAGAAATTAAGGGTATATGTAGGACAAAGATCATGATCACCAGTACTACCCATATGGCTTTCAAAAAGAAAACCTGGCATAAAAGAATTATGATCATCACTAGTGTCTTCTCGCAAGGAGAGTGCTCGTCAGGACTAGTACTAGTAGTACATATCAATTTCCATGACCATTCACTCCGTACAATAAATATTAATAAAATAAAAAGAAAATTAAAAAAAAGAGGGTAACTCACGAATCCATGAAGTCTATAAGCTTATTGATTACTAAATTTACAAATCAAATAGGGCAAATTTGTTTATTCATCTAATCCCATAAGTCAGTGAAACACAACACAATATTATATAAAACAAATCATGTCATGATGATAGGGGTAGGGCGATAGATACCTAGAGAGGGGGGGGTGAGATAGACCCTGTACAGGGAGAAGGGAAAATCACGACAGATGAGTGGCATTCATATATATATATATGTATATACCTTCTTCTTGTGGTGGCTCAAACCATTATGGGGAGATAGAGAGAGAGAGAGAGAGAAAGTTACTAGCATCTCTAATGAGGTGATGATGCGGCGTGGGAAGGGGCGGCATTCGGCACTGTGTGTGATAGACAAGGTATCGCGCGAGCTGGGGAAGAGGAAAAAAGGAAGTATATATAATTACCCATTTGTTACGGTGAAAGACTTCGATGCAACTAAATGAAAAGCAACAGATTTTATTGCGGCGATTTTGGATTGTCGTAAAAAACCAAAAACTGCTGGAAAATTGCATTCCCGGTCAAAATCTATGCGTCGACTTGATTGTAGTCGCAAAAGGTAACTTATCGCGTCACAATTTTAGTGACCGTAAAAAATGGCTTCCAATGCATTTTTGAGTCAAACGCATACGACTCGGGTAATTAATTTGCCGCGAAAGGTGCTTTCTATTGTAGTGATATTGGATGGATGGGGTTAACATTTTTTTATGGCATAAACATGTTTTGTCATATTAAATGCTTTGATTTCAATTGTTGTAATTACTCTCACGTTCTTTTGAATATAGAACACGTAGAGTTTAAACATTTGCTTTGGTCTTTATGAAGATATGTTAATCTTTCAGGGTACATTAGCCTTTGTATGCTCAAGCATTTAAAAGCGGAAGATTGGAACGAAAACTTGGCCTTTTGGACTTCTTGAGGACAAATCGTAAATTGGAGGCGGGGCTAGCTAATTTGGGTTGAACCCTGGCTTGGTGTAATTTGGGTTATTTTGATTTCGTTCGCCGAGCGATATCGATATTATCTATGGGGCACGGGAAACTTCCATTGGTGCAATTCTAGGGAAAATGGCTTTCTCCAACTATATCAAGTTATATACTACTTGTAATATAATGAAAAATTGATCTAATCATGGGCGTAGCTTGCTTGTAAATTATGGAGTTCACTGTGTATCTATGTATTTATAATATATATATATATATTATAAGAAAAACGAACTTTTGCGATTAATTTATTGCAACTAAAAGATTATTTACAACCAATTTTAATTGCAAATAGTCATTTCTCTAGAATTAACTGATCGCAAATAAACAGTTTTCTTGTAGTGATATAGATGCATACCCATCTAAACCTGTGAATTTTCTGCATGTATCTACTTTTCAGTTCTATGTCTAGCTAGGTCCTTCCACGAATGTTCAAAAAACATGTTACAAATAGTTTATAATCCCATGAAAATTTGAGTAAGAGGTGCCAGCAAAAACTTAAATTTAAATTGGGATTTAGTACTAGATTATATTAAAGCGAAGTCGAAGTCCAACAATTTTGAGTTTGAATGGGAAGATTAGAGACTCCAATTGGAGGTAGAGTTGGAGTCGAAGACATAACAAATCTTCAAAAAAAACAAAACCTTTGATATTCGTCACTTTTATTTTATATTGGAGATTATCTTCTTTAAGAATTTATATGCATGTATATAGGTTCTTTACCATATTATATATGATATTTATGATAGCTTATATTATACTATAACTTATACTTTTTATAACCACTACGTGTTTAGTATGTAACATCCCAAGCTAAAAGCTTTCTATTTTATGAAGCTCTAAGGTTTCTTTTCATTAGTCTTTATTTTTGGAAAGTAAACTAGCGTTCGATCTAAAATAGGCCCGTTGAGTTTGGATGTTAAACTGAGTTGAGATGAGTTGAGTTCTTTATGAATAGTAATGAGTTGAGATGATGAAGTGAGTTTTGTAGGACCCACCTAAGATGAGTTTAGATATGTTTGGATATTAAGATGTATTTATAGAAAGTTGAAAAAGATTGTAGATCACATGTATAAAGAGATTTTGAGTTGAAAAAGGTTGTGGACCTTATGTGTAAAGAGGCATTGAGTTTAATAATGTTTAGTGATTTGAGTGTTGTGTGTTTGGATGTTGGTTTAGATTTAAATTTGAACTTAACTTAGATGAACTCAACTGCTTTCATGTTCCAAACGTGTCTTTACGTAATGTTTAACTAGGTTCAATTATTGGGTGTCTAGGCTTGGGCCTTTGAATTTGTATATTGATAATTTATGGAAATTAGAAACCAGAGAGAGAATAAATTCCTGAATAGTTGGGCCTATACTTGGAGTAGATCCGTTATTGAGCCACAGACTCGAGAATTTGTGTAAAAGCCCATTGATGGTTACTAAACAAGGTTGGATTCATTTAAATTCATTAAGGCCAAGAAATTCTTTAGGCCCATTGGAAAATTGGCAGGCTCATGATCTCCATGATTTAAAATTCTAAGAACTTGGTTCAAGCTCAATAAAGTTGGTAATAGTAACCCAACCCATTTCGGAATCACCTCGCGCTATGGATGGTAAAGATCCAAGTTGGTGTACCATTCCTAGAGTTGCACCAATGGAGGTTTCCCAATAGCCTAATGTACTAAGTTGGTGTCAACAACATTAACAACAACAACAATAACAACATTAATTATTATTATTGGTATTGTCATGACTATTGTAACAAAAAAGCTGTATAGAAAAATAAAAAGGTGACTGAATGATTTTCACACAAAGGAAAAAGAAATAAAAATGATTGATGACAGATAAATGATGGATGATAGTTATATATGGTACCAAAGGTTAAGTGGTGGATGGCAATGGTACGAGTGACTCATTAGCGGTGTACTTAATGATAACTACCTCTTTTAACGATTTTTATTTTTTTTTGAAATAAACCATTCCTCATTCATTCATATAAACTGTTGATCAATACAACATTTGTCAAATTGTAAACTATTTAAAACAAAAATTGGAGCTTTTTCTATCCACACTATCTCGTCTTCTGAATTTAGAGCAGCTTTTGCTAACTTGTGAGCTACCACATTAGTATCTCTATGTGAATATTGGACTTTCCATCCTTGCCAACCTTTAAGCATCATCTTCATTTCTTCAATAATAATGCCATTAAAAGACAAGTCTTCAACTGGGTCATTCATAGCGTTTATAACAACCTATGCATTACCTTCAAATGTTACTTTGTCAAAATTAAGTTCCCTACAAACATCCATTGCTTTCCTCAAGGCATAACATTCTGCTAGAGCTGGCTCAAACACATTCTGTTTCTGATCATGACTAGTTGCCATGACCTCTCCCCTCTCATTTCTGATTATAACCCCATCTCCCATCTTCCTTGCTTTAACATCCAATGCAGCATCCTAGTTAGCCTTGACCATATTCTGTTCTGGTGGGAATTATCTTCTCTCCCCTCTTGTTGCATTTATTTTCCTCTTCTGTCCCTCTAGTAGAACCTGAGCTTGATGAAACTCATACAAAGCATCCTTTGCTGATCTGATAACATAACTTGGATTAGTGAACTTCTTCTTGAAAATAAAGCCATTTCTTCTTATCCATAGGCTTCTCATTATGGCAGCTATTTCCCTCCATTTCAATATTGCATAGCTTTTGTGACAATGTCCCCCATAAACTCAGTAGATTTGCTTCTTCTTCTTTCTTCCATTCTGCACTATCTTTGGATACCCAGCCCATACATCATTTGCAGTAAGGAAATGCCAAAGAACATGCATAACAGATTCATCCTCTTGGAGGCATATGGCGCACTTTGAATCATCACTACTTTTCCTCACAACGAAATTCTTTTTTGTAGCCAACAAATCATTCCCTGCCCTCCACATAAACAATTTCAACTTCCCAGGTAGATTCAGTTTCCATATATGGTTCCATCGACCATCTAGTTCTGTCCCTCTGGAGGACTCCCCTTGTGCCATTTGTAATCCTTGTTCAAAATAATAAGCACTTTTCACATTGAACAATCCTTTACTATTAGGCCCTCAAAACAACTTATCCTCCCCTTTCATTCTGTTCAAGGGAATACAGCTGACCTGATCAGCTTCCTCTCTTGAGAAAATAGATCTAACTAAGTTCTCATTCCATCTCTTCTCACCTTCTACCATAAGCTCCTTGACTTTTGCATCTTCATTCAAAATAAAAATTGGAGACTGCACACAGAAGGAAGAAGGAGTAGGATCTATTGCCGCAAATCTTAATCCTATTACCATCTCCCACCCTCCACCTTAATCCCTCTTTCAATAAACCTAGAGAATCCCATACACTCCTCCATATCAATAAAGGTGAGTAGACCAGTTTTGCCTCCAACAGAGAAGAATGTCTAAACTATTTTTCCTTGTAGATCTTAGCAGTTAGAAAAAGAGAATTCTGCAACAATCTCCAACCTTGTTTTGCCAACAAGGCTATATTAAAGATCTCTATGTCTCTGAATCCCAACCCCCCTTTCCTTTTGACAACCCCATAATCTCCTAGCTCCTCCATTGAATATAATTTTCTCTTTGCTGATTGCCCCACCAAAACTTAGCTAGCATGTCATTTAGTTCAGTACAAAGCTTCTTTGGCAGCCTAAAGACACTCATAGTATAGGAAGGTACAGCCTGCAGAACAGCTTTAATCATGATTTCTTTCCTTGCACATGAAAGAAATGAGTTCTTCCAATTGTTTATCTTCTGCCAAATCCCCTCTTTTAAGCACTTGAAGGTGTTATACTTTGAACTACCCACTAGAGTAGGAAGCCCCAAATATTTTTCATAACTTCCTTTCACCATATCCCCACCTTTCCTTAGAACTTGTCTTCTAGTCTCTGCATCAGTATTAGAACTAAAAAACATGGTTGTTTTATCCTTATTAAGAAATTGACTAGAAGCTCTTTCATATGTGCTGAGTATCCCTTCCAATTTTTTCCATTCTTCCACATTGGCCCTACCAAATAGAACACAATCATCTAAAAATAGCAAATGATTGATTCTTAGCCCCCTCTTACAACTGAAACTCCTCTATGTTGATCAGAATTGTGAAGTAGAGCACTAAACCCTTTTGCACACATTATAACTAGGTAAGGGGAAAGTGGATCCCCTTGCCTTAGTCCCCTTGAAGGATAGATTTTTACACCTAACTCTCCATTAACCAAAACGGATAGGTTTGGAAGTTTCATCCCACATAAAATTATTATCTCATCTCAACTCATCATTACACCTTTTTCAAATTTCTATACAAAATATGATAAACAATTCAACTTTTTTAAATCTCAATTCAACTTTTTCAAATCCCAAAACAATAATAATATTAAAACATAATTTTTTAAACTTCCAAACAAAACACAAAATTCTCATCTCACCCCAAACCTATCCTAAGTAACTGATAGAAGAAACACATCTCATAATCAATTGCATCCACTCATTGCAAAAACCCAATTTTTTTCATAATAGCTTCCAAATAAACCCATTTAATTCTGTCATAGGCCTTTGGCATTTCAAGTTTGATGGCCATACTTCCTTTCTTACCTTTCTT
>QEOT01008744.1:2892-59504 GCA_003123785.1 Pterocarya stenoptera | reverse complement strand
AGGAGAATTCTCTGAAGCTCGTGAGGATCTTGCTGCCCTGGAGAAGGATTATGAGGAGGTTGGTGCTGAGTCAGCGGAGGGGGAGGATGATGAAGGCGAAGAATATTAATTAAGAAGAGATCTAAAATTTATCCTTTGTGATTTCGGCGGAATGATGCTATCTTCTTTTGGCTGGTCTTTGTGATTTAGTATTTTTCTTCTTTTCAAGGGTTGTGTAGCACATGCTACACAAAACCCAAAGTTCCATTTCTAATTCTCTAGACAGACTATATTTGGTGCGTTTTACGTTTGGTTTTTTATTGTTTCCTTAATGGTGTTGAATTCCTAGGCTTGGTTTGGATAGTGAAAGTGTTTAAGAATATTTGTGAATAATAATGAAAAAGTAATAATAAAATATTGAATAGTAGTAAAAAGTAAGTGAAAAGTAATAAATAATAAAAAAAAAGTAAATAAAAAGTAATAATAAAATAAAGAATAATAGTGAGAGTGTTTGAGAGTAGTGAAGTACTCTTGGTACCCAAACTTTAACTAGGCCTAAAGTCTTTCTTCTCTCTCCCATGGAAAAATCGGTTTTCTTTCGTGTAAAAGAAAGGTGTTGTAAGCCCGAGGGTATAGCCGTGTGAAACACGGGAACGGGATCGATCAAATGAGTCCACTACTTCAGCAACTTCGAAAGCCTAATAACCTTCTAAAGTTCAGAGTGCCCTCAACCCGTATTCCAACAAATACTTGGGGATGCTACTTGTTAGGACTCTCCATCAACATGCTTCTGAACTAGAAAATCGTATGATAAGAAGAGAACCGAACTATAGGAAAGTAAAAATACGATTATTAAGAAGAGAACATCATTCATTCCCTTACAACCGTCATCCACACTACTCACAATTAGAAGAAAATTACTTATTCAAAAAAAGAAAAGAAAGAAATAAGAATCCAAGTTCCTCCACATAAACCAAGTAGCCAAACTCTCAAAGCAAACTAGGCTTGACATTCTAGTAGTAGGTCTGAACATCATACTAGATATATATATAGAGAGAGAGAGAGAGAGGAATGCACATAATCAAAGAGTCAGTGATACCTCCTCCCAATGGATTCGGTTCAGTTCCAGCAAATGGTGCATGATAACAGAACACAAACAATGAGCCACCAAACTAGATATCGGAACCTCCTAGTCCCAGACTGCAACGTGGTGTGAAGTTCCGCCTCTGTTGTAACCGCGGAAATACCACACCATGTTGTCCGAAGGGAAACGGGACGCCAAGACCCGGCAGGCGGTCATAATCTCCCCCCACCATTGGAGGATGAAACCCGAACGGATTAGGGTCCCTTCTCACTGGAAATAAAAGCCCTCGCCTTGGCCAAGCTTCCCTCTTCCTCTTCTTGTTGCTCTCCCAGAATGTACCAAACCTATCCTTCCATTGAATCGACCCCCGAGCTTCAATCCCTCCTCCCCGTCCAAATGCCTCCTCAAACTTGTGTTTCCACAGCTCATTATTGGAAGACAAATATCGCAATTCGGAACACACACATCCCACCTTTGCCAGATCGACTCCGGGAAGAGACTCCAAAATCTTAAGCTTAAGCTCCGCATGGAGGCGCATGAAGCACGGGGGAGGCACCAGCCCAGCCCTTTCACAGAGATCAATCAAGAGGGGCAGTGCAAGCCCATCCTTCACAATCTTCCAAAACTCAAAAACCTCACTTTCTGGATACCCATCTTCGTCGTTAGCTCTATCAGTAGAATCGCCATTCGCCAAACCTATCGCCGGCGCAAACCTATTCTCATTCAAGCACACCCTGTACAACCCCGACCTGCCCCCAGCCAGAGACCCGTAAATATTGATAAAGTGCCCCAGACTCTGAAACTTCAAAACAACACTTTCAGGCACCTTAGCAGCGTATCCATCATCATTACCTAAGAGCTCTGGCACAGTGTAACAAAGCGACATGGTGAACGCGTTCGAAGGCCACTCATCCGCAAGATGAAAACGGTCGATCCGAATACCGGAGATGGAATCGAATCCGACGAAACCGGACTCCAAAAGAACCGCGTGAACCGCAATCACCAAGAGCTTGTGGTCCCCGCCGTAATCGCTCAATTCCTCCCCCAGTATCCTTCTCAGAAAACACCGCTCGTAAAACTTCTTCCCCGATGATGAAACCGACCCATCAGCCGCTTCCACGGTTTCAGCACTAGTAACTTCTAGGGTTTCTTCGAAGTCTGAATCCGACACCACGGACCCGCCCTGTTCCTGAAGAATAGTTGAATCACTCATGTCGGAGTCAGCAACATCAGGCCATTCTGAAGGCCCTTGTACGGAGGACTCTGGAATTGGGGTTTCTCGATTCGAGGACATTTCTCCTAGGGTCTTAGGTTCTCGAGTAATTTCAGACCCGGTGTCTCGATTAGAGAACCTAGGGGCTAGGGCTTGAGATTTTTGTACGGAATCTCGGGCCTGGGTTTGGATTGGAGAAGAGGAGAAGCCGGCGGGGTCGAAGGTGAAGTAGAGAAGGTCACCTGAGGTGATTCCGAGGGAGTGCAGGGAAACCTCGGGTGAGGAGGCCTGGAGCTCGTCCTTGCGATTGAGAGAGATATGAAGAGAAGAGGAAGGGGAAGAGGAGATTGATTGAGAGAGGGTTTCTTGAAGTTGTTGGAGAGTAAAGGGAGGGGGAACTTCGATTCTGAGGGTTTGCTTGGATTCGACAGATCTAAGTCTCAGTTTCATGGTTGCACTTGCATCAGGAAAAAGTCTAAATTCACGGGGGTTTATTGTTGAAGACCAAAGGGAAATTTGAGAATTCGGAAAACGATTGAACGAAACTTTCGGAAGGGATGAAGATGAGCCAGAGTTTTATGCGGTCTCAAACTGAAATAAAATCATTAAAACAAATTATTATTTATATATATATTTTCAATAATCCTGGGCTTACCGAATGCATTTTTTTATTTTTATTTTTTAAAGTATTTGTGGTTTTTATTTATTTTTAAATATTTAAAAAAGAGTGATACTACATTTCCGCTGGGGGCTCCCAGTTCCGCTGGATATGTAGTATTATTTTTTCATTTGTATTTTTTTAAAAATTATTTTTTATATAATTTTTTAAATATTTTTAAATATTCTTAAAAATAAAATAAATTTAGAATATTATTAAAAAATATTTTTTTAATTAGAAAGTTAAAAAAAATTATTAAAAAATAATTTCTTAATTACTAAATAAAAAAATTAATATTTTTTATTTTATTTAGTGATTAAAAAAATATTTTTTAATAATATTATAAATATTTTTTATTTTTTTCAAATATTTAAAATTATTAAAAAAATAATTTTTTTTTTTAAAAACACACAAAAAAAAAAAAAAAAGAGCTACAACAACTCAGCGAGATCTACTATTTTCCTTTAAAAACTAGCCTTCTCGTTAGGTGGAGAGTGATGGATGTAGAAACAATAATTATTTATTTATTTTTTTACTTTGATCATCAAGCATACCTTTTTATAACCCTCGAGGCAAGGTCTCAAAACAAAATAATTAGCTATTTAATTAGGAAAAGATTTAGCAGCCACACCAACAAAAAAAAACAAGCGTAAGGTAGGAATGATACATTAAAGAGGAATGAAATTTCACACCATATATTTAACATTTTTTAAATATTTTATTTTATTTTATTCTTATTAAAATAATTGAGCAGTCATCCATACACCATATATTTATTATGAAAAAAAAAATATGATCTGTGATGTGTTGGATGATAATATAATTATTCTTTTTTAAGTAGGGACTATATTATAAAATATTGCATCAATAATATTATAACAAAAATTATTTTAAAACATCATAAATTAAAATATTATAAAATATCGTGTCAATAAATATTAGATAATTCAAAAGTTTTAAACACCTCATATTCAGTTTTTCTTTCTTATCTAATTTGTTAATGTTAGTAATAAAAAAAAAAGGTTCCCTCTACCCGCAACAAAGCATGCACCCAAGAAATGCATGATCATAATCAAATTATAAATAAAATAAAGAATTAATAATTTCTTCGAGTGCGGTACTTAATAGAAATATATTCGAAGTGTGAGTTTGTGTACTTAATAAAAAATATATATATAAATATATATTAAGTTCAATCTACGTTTAATTCATGGAGAGGTATCATATTAAGTGAATTTCTACTTTCTGATGGATACGTACGTAATAACATGGCTATATTTTCGTTTGTAACAGTTGGTCAGTACAAAATAACGAATAAATATATTTGCAAACTTATATACCGACATATCAAACAGCTTGTCATTATCATCTTGCTTGAAATAGTATTAGTGATTTTATATTTTATTTTATGAATATAATTTGTGTGACACAATCGGTGATCTGTTAGCTTGTATATATTTGAACTTGGAAGAATAGCATTTCGTTTTTTTTTAGCTGTAGGAAAAGAAACAGCTAAAAAAAAAAAGAAGTAAAGTCAGAGGATAAGTTGATTGATTTTCTCTTCCTCAAGATTTGTTCGAGGTATGCTTTCTTCATGTTCAGTCCTTTCATGGAACCAGCCTGTTCACTCGAAGAATTCATGAAGCCCAGCACTAGGTGTTTGCTCAAGTATCAATCATTTCTCTGACAATTTCTTCCATGATAGCATCTCCTATCTTCATGCCTATCTCCCTTTTCAGTTGATGAAAATCACACCATTCTTCTAATGTTGCGGAGAAATCAAATTTCATCATCTGCTGGGTTTTGTTTGTAAAGCCTCCAGCTTGTTTCCCCCATGAGCAGATATGCTCACAGATCATTATCTCCATATCTTCTGTGTCTGATATTCCTTGAGTATGCTCCTTTTTTTCATTCCTTCCATGGGTTTCCAAGGCTTCCTTCTCAGAATCAAATAGAAGCTGCTTCCTTTGCTGCAAGAGCCTTTTGCATCGTAGGCACTGAGAAGACTCGGAAGAACCCTTCAAAGTCACCCCCTTCGGTTTGGCGAAACTGACATGGCTACTCTTCTCAATAGATGAGTTTTTCAATAATTGTAATAGAGAAACGGAGACAATGGAGTCTCCTCCGCCTCTTATGCTCGGAATGGATGTATAACTTGATAGGGCTTTTTTGGTTTTGAAGTCACCCGCTGTTTGTTGCACAAAGAATGAAATACGCATGTTAATAATGGGAAACCAGGAGATGCATGGTATGTTATGTTTTCCTTGTTTTTCTAATAAATAAAAAAATACAGTTTTATGAAACCGATGAACCTTCGTTGGATGGTGCTTCCCTCAGTAGTGATGTAGAGCTGAGCTGCATGCTCTCTTCCATGCTTATCCACTGAAGTATTGTATCTGCAGTAGCCTGTTGATTAGTGAGCCTAAATCGATGAAACTATAACCAAATAATGCTGGGATAAAGAAATTGAAATCTGAAACGCGTCCTTGCAAGTTGCAATATTGGTTTATAATTCTAAGGCTTCGTACCTCCACTCTGTTTGACTTCCCAAATTCGTAGGCCATTGCAGGGCTTGCTTGAGGAAGGCCTTGATTTCTTTTAGAACGTAAACAATTTTCTTCAATGTTGCTATAATCAGCCGAAATACATGCGTTTAAACATTTTGTTGAGAATATGACCCTTTTTCCTGCGATTAGATTGGTCTCTCTGAGAGTGGGAGAAACGATTTCATTTGAAAGCTCCTGGCTATTGTTAGTGGGAATGAACTTGTATATTGCAGAAGCCAAAATCCTTGTAGCATAAGAGATCCCTTTTCTTCCCTTGTTGAAGTCACAACCATGTGATCTCATTGAGGATCTCCACCTCTTCATATACCAGCTTCGTTCAGAAAGGTAAATGTCTAGGTTGAAAGGCTCTTGTTGGTCTTGGAGATGTTCTCTGAGCTTTTTTGCAGGTGCTGGTTTGGATGCATAGGAAGCCATTAAACCTGCAAACTTGGAAGGGTGGGAGTGGAAGAGAATAAAGGTGCAAGTTTTAAGAAGTTGAGTAAAGATGAGAGGTGTTGAACAGAAGAATCTGATATAGTGGAAGAAACAGAGAAAGATGATGGAGGGGAGGCAAGAGCGGGGGAAAAGGCCCACACAACACTAGTGTCAGCATTCCTGCAAATTGATTGTTGGCACCCAAAAGTTAAAACTCGACAATCTTGTAATTGATTATTGGCACCAACACGTTAGAACTGTAGAATCTAATGATTGCTGTGTAGCCTCTCTGTCTCTCTCATATTACAAATGATGAGATTTCTGCAATATATTGTTCTCCCACACGTTGTCGTGTATTGAATAGGAACAGAGAAGAATTGAATGTATCTGATCTTCACGATGCTTGTTGAAATCTACTACCCTTGATAAGTTCATGTATCAATCATTTATACATAACAATTTTCGTAGAAGAAATATATATGGCACTCGAGTCTATAAGACCCCAAATCACTTTTCCATGTCCCTCTTTCTTGGACATTAGATTCTTGTACTGATATATTCTAATAGGACATATCGTGTTGGAGGGGTCCCACTACGCAACAGTCTGGGAAACAATGAGAGAAAGACCACAGTCCTCATGTTTCTCGGATGAAGTTTGCTGTACGTGTCATGACTCATGACTTGTAAAGGAAAGCACTTTGCCTTGGAAGGCAAGCAAAGTGTCTCATAATGTAGGTCCATCGGATCCCAAATGGTCATTATTCTCCAGATATAGGAATTGGATAAACTTCTCGGAGCATCAAACACCTTCTGGATAGGAAGGAAAAAGCTAAGCCTTATTTCGGAATCGCCAAAAGTTAGTAACTTTGATAAAGCCACGGTTTATTTGGACCGGTACTCTTTTCCTACATTGTTATCTTAACGGTGGGCAACCTTTTGATTAGATTTCTTCTATTTACAAGTAAGTATATGAGTGTTAGAGAATTTACATATTTTTATTATGACGAAGATATTTATCCTATTTCATCTATATGTAAATAGAAAGAAAAAGACTACTATGCGGTCCCAAACATATTATCCAAATGTACCGCTTGGTAAAAAAAAAAATTACGTAAGGATTAAGAAAGTAATTTTAAGTGTATTGATATATATTTTTATTTTTTAAAAATATTTAAATCTATTAAAAAAATGTGAATAGAAAAATAAAAACATGAAAAATCACAAACATTCAAATAAAATAAACTATTCTAGACAGTAGAGTACTCCGACTCAAACAGAAATTGATATTTTGTATGCAATCATATTTACTACGTTCATATCCGTCGCCCTATGGGACGGGTCCTCTACGATGCCCTTTGGAGGGCCTACTACATCACCTTTTTCAAGCCCGTTGGAAGCATGCGGTTCTTCTCCAGGCTGGTGAAGCAACTAGTGCGTGGGCCTTCCTTCTCTCCCAATTCTTTATTTTTTTAGAACTTTTTATATTGGGCCCTCTTTTCTTATCCGTTACGCCACCTTTGTTCTTTATTAATGAACATTTCCTTTGCAGTCCTTTTTTTAAATAATAATAATAGTAATCAAGCCCTGAGCCATTTGTCCATGAAAAGAATCCATGCCAAACAGATAATTTTGCATAATTTTGTATAGTCAAAGAGAATAAGCAGAAATTGAATGTCTAAAAACGAATGGTCTTCTTCTAGAAACTGAATGGTCATTTTATTCCTTGTAATCTTTAGGTTAATTGCATCTCATACCACAAAAAATATAAGATTTTTAGGAAAGACACGCAAGTGCTGATGTCAACTCACCAAAAATAATAATGAACTTTCTGTGGTCAAATAATTACTATCCTGCCCTTTATACACAATGGAATATGACAGAAGCAATGGTGAAATATTTATATTTAGAATTTATGTTATGATATTATGCGAAATTACAATTAATCTTAAAAATTTATACGGATGGAAAAAAGTAAATTTTATTATCTATATTTATGTCTTTGACGTTAATTTATCACACACGATACCGTACAATGAAGTCAACATTTTCCATCAATAAATATGTATGATAAATCTCGAGCGTTAACTTTTTTTGTTTTTTAAAGAACAGGGGATGTATTTTTAAACTCATGTGTTTACATTCTTCTAACTAAAGGGATGGCATATAAATGCATACAGGAGATTGGTTTGTATGGAAATTATAAGTTGTTTGCAACGTTCCCTTCAAATTTTCAGTTTTGGTATTTGTCATTTTCAAACTACTAAACAAATTACAATATGCATCTCCTAAGACTTGAAATTTTTGAACTGGCCCTATCTAAAACTAAAGTTTTCAAGATTATTTTCTTTTGCGAAATGACCCTTTGGACATTTCAGACTTTTAGGATTGGTTTGATTACATAAAATTAAACTATCTCATATCATCTCATATAATCATTACAATTTTTTCAAACTCCTACACAAAATATAATAAATAATTTAATTTTTTCAAATCTCAAAATAAAAATTATATTGACAATATTTTATTCAATTTTTAACAAAATATTTCATCTCATCTTATCTAAACTGCGTAACCAAACAAGGATGTAACAAACTTCAAATCTAGAAATTTAAAAGGCCAATATAAAATAGGCGATTATTGGGGGGGTGTGAAGTGTAGTTTTGTCAAATTCCAACATGAGAACCTAATAATGAAACGAGGACTAATAACACTTATGTTTGAATCCATATTGTGGGTTTTGTCAAAAACAAAAGCAAAAGCAAAATTATTTGTATGTGTTCTAGAAAGTCAGCAAACAAACAGATAGACTAGTATTGTTTTCATACATATATATATAAATTAAAAAAAAAGAAAGGTTTTTTTAATAATTGCAACAATTTGAATCTAGAAGAGTAAAGTTTGTCAATTTGTTATTGGGATCAATAATCTTCTAGCATACACGCTTAATCTGATTATGACCTATCATTTATTTCTTTTTTAAAGACTGCAAAAGGGTCATAGTTTGAGAGAGAGAGAGAGAGAGAGAGAGAGAGAGAGATAGATGACAAGCCGATGAGCATGGAAGTTTCTTTGATTTGCCAATTGTCATTCATGTTTTGGGGCATTAAGTTCATACTTTTCTCTTTGAACTTTTTGAGCCACCAACCCCACCCTTTTAACCATTAATTAATGCATACAGAAACATCAAACTCTTTCTGCTATTAATTCATTGCTTCGAGCTGCTGATTTTGGCCCTTCCTTTCACGCCTTCAAATAGTATGAACATAAATTATGAGCAAAAACTCTATCAATTTAAGGGAACCAATCCCGTATCAAGGCCGGAGTTCAAGATATTTTATTTTATTCTTTCTCTGGGTTAACCCAAAAAATAATGTCGTACTTTGAGCATTACAACTCTGTACCCTGAAGTTGATGCACCTCCTTGATTTTTTCTCGAATTACTTTAAAAGTGTCGCGGCCACGAAAATATAATTATTTTTATTATAAAACAGGAAAATATATCAATTTATAAATTTATTTTTATAAAATCTTTTTATAATTATCGCACTACTCCAATACAATAACTAGAATTTAAAAGCAGTATCAAGACAAGTTGCGAGGTTGCAATTAAACTAGCCAGTTTCTAAGGGCCATTTTTTGTTATAAAAATGAAGGAACCAAGTCAAAGAGACAGATCAATATTTCCTAGAGATCTTAAAATTACCTTGAGTTACATAGAGATAAAAAAAAAAAACATTATGTTTGTCCTGCAACATTTAATACATGTCCGGTTCTTAGAATTCGTGTAGAAAAACTATATGGAATTCTAACTCATAATGTGAAAGCCTTTAATAAATCGCATACCTTTTACTCTAAGTTTTTGTATTATTCGGAAATTCTTTAAAATATATAAATGGTCGCATTCTTTCAAATCTCTTATAATCGGCCATCAATATCATTCTCATATTCTATCTCAGAAATGGGTAGCTAGGAATGAACACAATCTGGTGTAGTCTGGCTAAACCAATTACAATAATCAAAGAGATAAGGTTACAGAGGCAGGACCCTCCTCTGTTTCATGTGATGCAGGGGACGCATTTTTTAAGTACATTATGGAGATTCAACAGTATAAAGAGCTAGCTCAATTAAGCATTGTATAACCGACTTATAAATTCTTGAAAATTCCACCATAATCTTGAGTTCTAATTATGATTAGACAAATTAAATCTGACCATTTAATACTCGTTCAAACACGACTCATTTAGACCCACCTATCAATTGTTAAAAAAGAACTTGTGTTAATAGACTTTTGAGTAGTATTATATGTACGCACAATATTATACATACCGAGTGACAGCTCCATTTTATTAGTATTTTCTTATTTTGAATTTTAATATTTTCATTATTTTAAATAGCCGACACATCAATACGTAAGGTTATGTAAATAAAATTGTAATTATAGATAGTATTTTTCTAAACTTTTTGATGAGTGGATCAGAATTTTTGCTCCCCTTGTTTATTACTAATTTTTTATGTTTTTTTTTTTTTTACAAGACTGCATCAAATAAAAATTAACATACAAAAAAGAAGAGATGAAAAACCCAAAAAAACCCTTTATGTAGTTTTTTTTTTTAAAAAAAATAGAACAGACAGTAGTCAAATAGCAAAACCAAGCTCATTTTTTCTGTCCTGGTAGTCTTTTTCATCTCCTTTCGTTTATTTATTAGTACATGTAGATCCCATCTATTACTTGTACCCGTACATTTCTACGCCCCTCGTTCCTCAATCTCTATAAATTTCTCACCCCACAGACCTGTTCTATCACCTATGTCTCATGTTATCTTGACAGTTCTATAGATCAAGAACATGTCGACCAAATTGGGTACCCTCTGGGTGATAACCCTCCTCCTCTCCTACTCGCTAAACTTCGCCACTGCCCGGCCAGAGCCCACATTTTCCGACATCACTCCAATGAAAACTCAACATAGAGTACGTAAATCTCCTCAAATTATATAAATTCTCAGCGCTTCTAAGGCAACTGTTTTTACCAGTAGCTTTTCAATCAATATTTCATGGGTTTTGCTTAATATTTGTCTTTGACATCTTTTTTTCTGAAGGATGATCAGCTAGAGAAGGTTATGGAGGAGAGATGTGAAGGAGCTGGGCAAGAAGATTGCTTGGAGAGAAGAACACTTGCGGCTCACATCGATTACATCTACACCCAGAAGAATAAGCCATGAGATTTTGCTCTGCATTCTTATATCATTTCTGGGTTATATTTATGGAAGTAGCAGTGATTTCCTATGTAAATAACAGCTGCCACAGGTTATGTTTCAGGATCTTTAATTAGTTAATCATTGTATTATACCATCCATTACCATGTTTTCTTTTCTTGTAAGAAAGAGTACTTTGTGTTGATGCAGAGAATATTATGTAGAGTTTATTCATTATATTTCAGTGCAGAGTTTTATAAACGCAGCAAAGAGGTAGAAAAGGGTGAAAATAGAAGAGCAATTCTCCGCCTATATTATGATTTCCATGTTGAAGTTTCCGTTTCCACAATTTTAAACTAACTTCTTTGAAATCAAGCATCCATCGTGCATGTTACTGCAAAAATGACTGGTTTTCCAAGAACAGAAAAAGTTGGATGCAGGAAATCAGGCTGAAACTTTTTGATTTTCCTTGAAAAAGCTCAGAAAGAATGAATTAGTACTAGAGAGGAAGGGAGAGAGAAGGAGAGAGAGAAGTGTATATGGATTAGCATCATGACAACAACATCATAGCGTGAATCAATTCATGTGCTGAAGAAATAATTACTGGCAAGTTGGAAACATTATTTTTTGTCGTGGAACTATAAATATATATATATATATAATTTGGTATGATTTCCTCAATCCTCACACATGAGCAGTAGTTGATCAACGTACGGAATCTTGTAAACAAGCATTCCATGCATATATATCTTCATAAGGTTTCTGCTGGCTGCTGCATTAATTACTATAATACGTAGGCTTTTACCTTCCATTTTATAGTTTTTTTGTTTAATACGTGTAAAAGCTTTGTGTCTCAAGTATTTCCGCATGATTTAAGCATATCATGAAGGACTTTCATCGTACCACACAGTCTGACCAACTTATCTACCACTTATAAGGACACGTGGCACCTGCAAATCTAATCTCTCCGATTCTAAGCACTTGTTCAAAAAATCCAAAATCTAATCTGTCTTACAAAATAGTCAAAACTACCTAATCCGTAATTTCATTGTCCGCATTGAGCCCCCTTTATTATTCCAAAATGTAAAAACATTTTTTTAAAAAATAAAAAAAGATTATTTTCAAGTTTAAAAAAAATAAATGGGACCGATCGACAAGCATAAAAACTGAAGGTTTGATGGTGTCACCAAGGATTATCATCCATGTGCCTTGAGCTTTGCGCAACAGCTAAATAAAACAATTATGATCTTATGGAATGAAGCTTGTACCAAGGACTATGCATGAAATTATTGGCCCTTTATTCGGCCCGGATGAACAGTCCTAGCTGCAGCTAGGAATGCTTGTGATGGAGATGGTCAATCTCTCTAGAAACAAACAAGGCAACAGCTAGCTGCTAGCTTATATATCGATATTGCATGTGGACCATATAAATGGCATTCGGCTCTTTGACCCAGAAAATGAGCAGCATTGGTACTAGATTTTGTATGTTCTTCACTTGGCGGCATCTGGATGACTATGTCAGCAGCCAGCAGGGATATTCCTTTTGCTTCTCATGTATGTTTTGTTACGTCTGGATCATCGATACCATATCCATGATATCAGACACCCTGATATTTGACAATTCAGAATGGTTGTTGTCTTTTGACTGACCATCCAAGTAGTACTAAAAAAAAAACAGGCATCAAAGGCCCTCCCGACCACAAAATATGCTCGATCTACTATCTCCCAACCACCAAAATATTGTACGTGCCCCACCATCATGTTTGCCAATTAACCACCAATTTCCAAGAACTACTTGGAAGCATCATCAAAAGATCAACGGTTCGGACTCACATATTGCTTATGTCGCACGTGAATTTTACGTGCCGCCTCACTCACATTCATTCCTCCAAACTCCATTGGGTGTATAGTTCATTGCTAGTTAATCTTTCCGTGGTCTCGATTGTTTTTGCAGATGAAATGAAATGAAATTAAAATTAAAATTTTGAATAAAATATTATTAAATTTTTTTTTAATACTATTTTATTTTAAAATTTGAAAAAGTTAAATTTTTTATTTTATTTTATATAAAAATTTAAGAAAATTATAGTGATTAAATAAGATGAGATGGATTGAAAAAAAATGTAAAAACAAACGAGACCTTATATGGGCCAATAAAACTGAGAGGGCCTTTACTTTCTAGTCCAGATTCTGTCGACGATAACCATTTGAGGCCCGACTCTGACAAGTAAGCCAATGGGCCGTACGGATTTACAGACCAGCACAATTCCCTTGGCGCCAAACTCCATAGTCTCCCGCCATAAGAATCCACCGCATAAAATCCACCAAAGTTCTATTCACACAACAGGCTTCGAAGTTTGAACAATGGGGAAAGAAGAAAGGAAGTACTGGCTTCTGAAGACAGAGCCGGGAGAGTGGTCGTGGGATGACCAAGCAGCCAACGGGGGCGTGACCGAGTGGGATGGTGTCAAGAACAAACAAGCCCAGAAATACCTCAAGTCCATGAAGCTCACCGACCTCTGCTTCTTCTACCACTCCGGCTCGAAGTCACGCCGCGTCATCGGCGTGGTGACCGTTGTGAAGGAGTGGTATGGCGATGGTGACGGTAATGGCGGTGCCGTGGATGTGAAGGCAGTGGGGGAGATGAGGAGGCAGGTGGACTTGAAGGAGATGAAGGGGGATAGTGGGTTAAAGGGTTTTGCTCTGTTTAGGCAGCCGAGGCTATCGGTTGTGCCAGTTTCGGAGGACGTGTGGGAAAGGGTTTGTGATTTGGGTGGTGGGTATGAAGGGGATGGTAAAGATGATTGTATTCAAGACCATGATGATGGAGGGGGGGATTAGGCCCAGAAATATTGCATGAAGGGTGTTTGTAAATTTTCCCCAGTATGCTAACTTCCTTCTTTTTTGTAACAAAAGTAGTGGGGAACTGAGAAGTGTAATAGTATATATCTAAGTTGTTTTGCTTGATACTCTTCTCAGTTTGTGGTTTGTAAGTGGAAAGAGAAAATGATATTGGGGGATATGCAAGTAAGTTCTGAAAGTCCAGAAATAGATCATGCGAGTAAGAAAGGTTTTTTTTTTTGCATGAATCTTCTGTCTACATTTGTTGCTATATTGGCTGTTTGTTTAATCATTCAGCATGGCTGTTGCAATGGTCCAAAACAAATGGCAAATACAATATCACAAACTCTTTGTAAATTGTCCTGAAGGGTTGTAAAAAAGGACATATACAATATCCACTTTTTTCCTCGCTAGATTATCGTCTGTGAGAAACTTATTAGATACAGTCAAAATACTAATAGCGTGGGATTTCTAATTTATTAATTATTACGCCATGTCAATACAATAAAGTTCTTATAAAAACATATTGAATAATAGGGCATTCTATAATAAGTTGAAAATATCAATGTCCCTTTGAGATTAATTAATAATAATTCGTCAATAATAATTACTGGTCTTCGTTTAAAAGTTTATATAAAAATAAGTAAACAGTGTCAGAAATGTGCACCGGGGGGCAAAAGGTGGGAGATTTATCTTAAAAACAAGGCCGTGTCACGTTTGTTCTGATCAGCCAAGTGCATTTAATCCGGAGATAAACACTCTGACCACTGACCAAAGAACGTCACAATTCACAAGGCCAAGTGAACGCGATGGCGATAGCCATTGCACTGCTGCACACCAAACAAACCATTAAGAATCCCAAAAGCCTCAGAAGTCGTCCTGCGTCTGCATGTACACATATCGGGAAAAGCTCAAATAGTTTCTCGCGGATATCTCACTCTTTCTTTGCTCTCATTCGTAATGATGCCGAGCCAGTTGGAGAGCTTGGTGGAGTCGATAAAGTCGAAATTGCGGGCGCTGAAGAAGAAGAAGCCGTACGTGAAGATGGACAAGAGCTCCAGCGTCAAGGTCGAGATCCGCAGCAGAAGGGCCCGCAAGCTCATTGACAAGACCCTTAAGGTTGCCGACCGTCCCGGCAAGGGCAGTATTTCTTCGTAATACTGTCAGTCTGTTTTGGAAAAAATATGATATCGGATAGAGATAATATCATATCAATAGTTTGATCATATCATAGAGATAATTTGATTTGATATTATCTGTTTTTCTTGGGTTTTCTTCTTCTTTTGTGCTTTAAATTGGTTGTGGGAGTTTCTTGTTTTGCCAACAGATTGATCTGGGTTTATGTTCGTACGTTCTGAGGTTTCAAAGCATTAAAAAAGAACCACAAAAAGAAAAAAGATTTGAATCCGTATCGGAACAATCAAACAGTGTTCTTACATTCTAAGCTGTTGACATTAGAAGCTTTTTGACGTGATTGAAAATAACAAATGCAAGAAGAAATAACATCACTATTCTTATGGCAACATCTGATTAATTGTTTTGTTTTTGGCACTTTGGGTTTTCTTCCTCTCAAAGAAATTTATAGAAATTTATAAGCCTATTTCATATTATAAAATCAGTTCTTCAAGAAATAATTATTCATTCATAACAAGCATGCTCAAGACCGTCTACAGATAATATGAGATTATTTTTCAACACCCTCTCTCATGTATAGGCTAATATTTTTTCTAGTCCTTGTCACGGGCTAAGTAGTGTAAACTCTCATTCGTTCTGTGGCAAGTTCTGATACCATAAAAAAGAATCATGGGCTATCTAATCTCATAAAACCGGTTCTATAAGAGAGAATTGTTCATTCCTTATAAATATGTTCAAGATCTTCCTTATAAACATATCCGAGATCCTGCCCACAAACAATGTAGAATTATTTCTCAACACTTATGATTAGTTGAAAAAATATCATTTGAAGATATTGGAGTCGTCGTCACATGATGATTAAATATAAATAGAGAAAGAGCGGTGCTACTCTGCCGTCTGAGTAGCATTGCTCATTTTGACCGTTAGGCCAAATTAGTCTTCTTCTTTTTTTATTTTTTTTATCATTTAAAAAAATATAAAAAAAACATCAATACATTAATAGTCACTTTCTTAACTAGTAAATAAAAAAAAAATTAAAATACATAATATATCAAAATGAATGGACAAATTAAATAGACAAAATAATATTTTTCATAGAGAAAACTATCGAAAGTTATGGAATAGTTTGTCTTAATTATTGCTTATTGATTATGGAGAAACATATGTTTAATAATTAGTTAAAATCCAAGTAACTGTAGTTGTACGAATATTTGTTAAGATTTTAAAAATTTGTCAAATCATTCTTTATGGTCCAATTGAGAGGTTTTGATAAACGAGAGTACGTTCGGATTCTAAATCAAATTCAACTCATCTCAATTTATTATTATAATTTTTTTTAATTTTAAAATAAAAAAATATAATAAATAATTTAAATTTTTTAATAATAATAATTTTAAAAAATAATATTTTAATAATATTTTATCATCTTAAGTTAAATTCAACATTTAAATGTAGCCTAAAAAAATGTTTGAGTGTTGGAATGGGGTCAACGTATGCATGTTGATGTGGTAGCTTAAGCTCAACCCATGGATCACACATGTTAACCGTGATTTTAAATTTTTAAATTTTATTTTTTTTCCCTGGAAACGAATCTCTTTTTATTTAGTTTAATCGGGGGTCAAATGTCATAATCCTACGGTCTACCAATTTATTTCTGTCTGTGGAAGTTAGGGGCTAGTAAGGAAACGATTTAAATTGGTAATTAAATTTCATGACAGTACTGGTTTGTAGACGCATTGTTAAAACAAACGAGGCATATGGGCCAATAAAACTGAGAGGGCCTTTACTTTCTAGTCGTTGATAACAATTTGAGGCCCGACGCTGACAAGTAAGCCAATGGGCCGTACGGATTTACAGACCAGCACAACTCCCTTGGCGCAAAACTCCATAGTCTCCCGCCATAAGAATCCACCGCATAAAAGTCACCAAAGTTCTATTCACACAACAGGCTTCGAAGTTTGAACAATGGGCAAAGAAGAAAGGAAGTACTGGCTTCTGAAGACGGAGCCGGGAGAGTGGTCGTGGGATGACCAAGCAGCCAACGGGGGCGTGACCGAGTGGGATGGTGTCAAGAACAAACAAGCCCAGAAATACCTCAAGTCCATGAAGCTCACCGACCTCTGCTTCTTCTACCACTCCGGCGCCAAGTCACGCCGCGTCATCGGCGTGGTGACTGTTGTGAAGGAGTGGTATGGCGATGGTGACGGTAATGGTGGTGCCGTGGATGTGAAGGCAGTGGGGGAGATGAGGAGGCAGGTGGACTTGAAGGAGATGAAGGGGGATAGTGGGTTAAAGGGTTTTGCTCTGTTTAGGCAGCCAAGGCTATCGGTTGTGCCAGTTTCGGAGGACGTGTGGGAAAGGGTTTGTGATTTGGGTGGTGGGTATGAAGGGGATGGTAACGATGATCGTATTCAAGACCATGATGAGGGAGGGGGAGATTAGGCCCAGAAATAGTTGCTTGAAGGGTGTTTGTAAATTTTCCCCAGTATGCTAACTTCCTTCTTTTTTGTAACAGAAGTAGTGGGGAACTGAGAAGTGTAATAGTATATATCTAAGTTGTTTTGCTTGATACTCTTCTCAGTTTGTGGTTTGTAAGTGGAAAGAGAAAATGATATTGGGGGATATGCAAGTAAGTTCTGAAAGTCCAGAAAGTAGATCATGCGAGTAAGAAAGGTTTTTTTTTTTTTTTGCATGAATCTTCTGTCTACATTTGTTGCTATATTGGCTGTTTGTTTAATCATTCAGCATGGCTGTTGCAATGGTCCAAAACAAATGGCAAATACAATATCACAAACCCTTTGTAAATTGTCCTAAGGGGTTCTAAAAAAGGACATATACGATATCCACTTTTTTCCTCTCTAGATTATCTTCTTCTGTGAGAAACTTATTAGATACAGTCAAAATAATAATAACGTGGAATTTCTAATTTATTAATTATTACGCCATGTCATTACAATAAAATTCTTATAAAAACATTTTGAATAATAGGACATTCTATAATAAGTTGAAAAGATCAGATGTCCCTTTGAGATTAATTAATAATACTTGGTCAATAATAATTACTGGTCTATGTTTAAAAGTTTATATAAAAAGACGCAATCAAAAAATGTGCACCGGGGGGCAAAAGGTGGGAGATTTATCTTTATACCAAGGCCGCGTCACGTTTGTTCTGATCAGCCAAGTGCATTTAATCCGGAGATAAACACTCTGACCACTGACCAAAGAACGTCACAATTCACAAGGCCAATTGAACGCGATAGCGATAGCCATTGCACTGCTGCACACCAAACAAACCATTGAGAATCCCAAAAGCCTCAGAAGTCGGCCTGCGTCTGCATGTACGCATATCGGGAAGCTCAAATAGTTTCTCGCGGATATCTCACTCTTTCTTTGCTCTCATTCGTAATGATGCCGAACCAGTTGGAGAGCTTGGTGGAGTCGATAAAGTCGAAATTGCGGGCGCTGAAGAAGAAGAAGCCGTACGTGAAGATGGACAAGAGCTCCAGCGTCAAGGTCAAGATCCGCAGCAGAAGGGCCCGCAAGCTCATCGACAAGACCCTTAAGGTCGCCGACCGTCTCGGCAAGGGCAGTATTTCTTCGTAATACTGTCATTCTGTTTTGGAAAAAATATGCTACCGGATAGAGATAATATCATATCAATAGTTTGATCATATCATAGAGATAATTTGATTTGATATTATCTGTGTTTCTTGGGTTTTCTTCTTCTTTTGTGCTTTAAATTGGGTGTGGCAGTTTCTTGTTTTGCCTACAGATTGATCTGGGTTTATGTTCGAACGTTCTAAGGTTTCAAAGCATTAAAAAAGAACCACAAAAAAAAAAGGATTTGAATCCGTATCGGAACAATCAAACAGTGTTCTTACATTCTAAGCTGTTGACATTAAAAGCTTTTTTACGTGATTGAAAATAACAAATGCAAGAAGAAATAACATCATTATTCTTATGGCAACATCAGATTAATTGTTTAGCTTGTGGATCTTTGGGTTTCTTACTCTAGAAGAAATTTATAAGCTAAACTTATTATTTAAAATCAATTCTTCAAGAGATAATTATTCATTCCTTACAAATATGCTTAACACCTTGTCTACAAACAATGTGAAATTATTCCTCAACACCCTCCCTCATGTGCAGGCCAATATTTTTCTTATTTTTATTATGGTCTAAGTAGTATGGACCCTCATTTGTCATGTGGCAGGTTCTAATACCATGAAAAAAATCATGAGCCTAACTAATCTAAAAAAATCGGTTCCATAGGTTGCTCATTTCTTATAAACGTACTCAAGATCCTGTCTACAAATAATATAAAATTACTCCTCAACACCTATGATCAGTTGGAAAAATATCATTTGAAGATATTGGAGTCTTCGTCACATGATGATTAAATATTAATAGAGAAAACTATCGAAAGTTATGGAATATGTTGATGTCGTATTTTGCGGGCCTAGGCAAATCCACGCAGGCAGTGCTGCAATGTGAATTATTTGGAGTCCCTTGCAGTGTTCCGGTGTGACTGTACTGTGACGATTCGTACGTCCATGGCAGTGAATGGAAAATAAGTGCTGGAAAAGTAAAAAGAAATGAACATCAAGATTTATATGGTTCGGCAATATGCCTATGTTCACGGGGGTTTGGGGAGAGAAGTCTCCACTATAATATATCTGTTTGCAATCACTCATGGATCCTCATATCTCATTGTAAAGAGAAGCTTGGAGTTCTTCCTCAATATATTTCCATCGATTCCCTATTGATCTAAGTTCATCCATCAGTGTTCAATCCGTAATCTTTTTCGTATGTTGTCTGGGCATCCCCTTTTATATGTTTGTCTGACCATTTACTGTACATGCTAGCCTGCCATGAGTTGGCAGGTCTCCCTTGAGTGAACACTTCTCATTCTTCTTCTGACTCTCTGATATTTATATCTTTCTATATCTCTTTTGTCTCCCTCTAATATTTATTGCCCTTTTATCCCTCTTATTCCCTTCTTATCTCTTTTTTATCTCCATTTTTATCTTTAATTATAGCTAGGTAGGTTGGGCCCACTTTATGGGCTATGGGCTTTTTTCTTCCCTCACACAATAGTTTGTCATAATTATTGCTTATGGATTATGCAGAAACATATGTTTAATAATGGAATTAATCTTTGCATCATCCTACACACCACACATCATAACTTTTTTTATTTTTTTTATTTGTTTCTCTTATTAAATGTGTATTATATGGATGATGAATAAAAAAATATAAATGTTTCAAGAAGAGTAAAATAAAAAAAAATTGAAAAAAAAAAAAAATACATTGGTATATGGTGTATAGGATGATGCATAGCATTGCTCTTAATAATGAATTAAAATCCAAGTAACTGTAGTTGTACGAATATTTGTTAAGATTTTAAAAATTTGTCAAATCATTGCTTATGGTCAAATCGAGAGGTTTTGATAAATGCTTAGAGGATCTTTGAGAGCGTTGGAATAGGGTCAACGTATGCATGTTGATGTGGTAGCTTAAGCTTAACCCATGGATCACACATGTTAAGCGAGATTTTGAATTTTGAATTTTTATTTTTTTCCCTGGAAACGAATCTCTTTTATTTAGTTTAATCGNAAATTTTAAATTTTTATTTTTTTCCCTGGAAACGAATCTCTTTTATTTAGTTTAATCGGGGGTCGATGTCATAATCCTACCAATTTATTTCTGTCTCTCGAAGTTGGGGGCTAGCAAGGAAACGATTTAAATTGGTAATTATTTTTCCAATTTCATGACAGTACTGGTTTGTAGAAGCATTGTTAAAACTTCGAGAAAGCATTATCTTAACGTCGTGTTTCGCGTGTCTGGACAACAACGATTGATTGGGTCTCGATAGGTGTTGTTTGGAGCTCTTGATAGTGATCCAGTGCAGCTATACGATGGCGATGCGTACATCCATAGCGGTAAATGAAAAATAAGTACATTGAAAGTATAGAAAGATAGACACCAAGATTTATGTAGTTCGGCACCAAGTCTACGTATACGGGCGTTTGGAGAGGGGAATTCACTTACTGTTGATGTCGTGTTTCGTGGGCCTAGACTATAAAGGCTGACCGGGCCTCGATAGGTGTTGTTTGGAGCTCCTAGTAGTGATCCGATGTGGCTGTATGGTGGCGATGCGTACATCCATAGCTGTGAATGGAAAATAAATGCAAGGAAGGTAAAGAAAGATAGACATCGAGATTTACGTGGTTCAGTACCAGGCCTATGTCCACGGGCATTTAGAGAGGAGAATCCTCTATAATATATCTGTTTATAGTCTCACGTGGTCTCTTCTATCTTACTATATAGAGAAAGTTGGAGTTGGAGACATTGTCTTCCTTGAGAGGTTGCTAAAGAAGAAGATCTGATTGAAGGAGAGTGTGAGTCAGTGTTCGAAGAAGTCCTCGTTGAAGTTGTTTAGGCGTCCCCTTTTATATGATCATTTTCCTGCAACTAGTAGTTGTGTGTCTGAGCTGTTGATAGCCTGCCATGAGGTGGTAAGTCTCTATTGCGTGAACTATTTCCTTTTTTCATTTGTCTTGCTAGCCTGCTGCCACCTGTCTGCTCCAAGTTCCTTCTTGTCCCTCAGTCTTATCCTTTTATGTTGTTTGTCTTCTTACCCTAGTGGTGGGCTGGGCCCAACTTTGGGCCACGATACTTTATCCCTCCACATATTGATTTCCACATTGTCAAAAGCATTAATTTAATACTATGTTGTGTACCATTTGTGACTATCTCTCTCTTGCTTGGATTCAGATTCATTATAAATTTTATCCGAATTCTAAGCTAAGAGAAATAGATTCATAAGTAAGCCTTGTAATATTTATCACGCATTTAATGTTATTCGAGAGATTCAGTTGAATGGTCATAAATGTTGTGGGATTGATTTTTTTACGAGTCCCTCTTCCTTCCATTTTGAATTCTAGAATTCAGACAAGAACTTTATGAATTCAAATGTACCTTGTTTTAGAGTAATGAGACCGTGAGGAATGTAGTGCATACTCTAAATTGATTATTTAAGGCTCCATTTGCTTATACAAAATCTTCATCTCATCTCAATCATTACAATTTTTTTAAATTTCTATATAAAAATATAATAAACAATTCAATTTTTTTAAATTTCAAAATAAAAATAATACTAAAAAATATATTCTAATAATATTTTATTTAACTACAATTCAAAATATCTCATCTCATCTTATCTCATTTGAACTGTGTATCCAAACCCAACCTAAACAATACATAGGTCAAGATAACTGACTAAGAAGGAAATTCTACCTTGACCTATATATTGAAGAGAATAAAGGATTCGATTTTCCCCTTTTACAACTTATGCCAAACATATGGGTTGCCAGGTAATTTGAGTAAGAAATTTTCAGTAACACTTATCATACATATAAAAATTTTCCTTGAGCTTATTACTTGGTGTTTTTTTTTACCTTTCAAATGTAACCTTCATATAAGATAACTCCACTAAGAAAATGATAATTAATACTCAATCATTTTCACAATCTTTTATATAACTATATTTTAAATGAATGACATTTTTTATAAAACAACCTCTAAAGTCACTTCCCTAGCATTGGCAATGGTAAAACTTTAGGTTTTGGTTAAAGCCAAAACCTTTGAAGATGTTAATCCACATTGTATTAGCTATTTTAAAATCAAAATAATAATATAATATAATATAATATAATATATTTTAATATTTTTTTTTTATATTTTATAAATACACTCTATATATTAATTAATAATATAATTTTTACTGTCCAAACAAATTATTTAACATGAAAAAGAAAGGGAGTGAGAAAGGGAATACTTTTTAATAAAATATTATTTTGGTTGATGAATAGTAACTCACCAAATGTAACTGTTATTTTTCATTTACTGTAGCTCATAACTTGACTTGAAATGATGTGGCTAGTCCAATGCGATTGATTTTGAAAAAATTTAATCAAAATTTAGACTTAGCCGGCATTTAGCTAGTCTAATGCCAGTGTTCTAAATCCATCCATCCATCTACATAACTTGAATCAAATAATCAATACAAGTAAGAAGAAAGTTTTGACTTGGTATCCTTGTATCCATCTACAAAACTATTGCCTCTGTTCCTCTCGCACAAAAATAAAGTTACACGACTTCTTCAATTATAATCTGGTGGGAGTCAGACCGGCCGGTAAACCATGTTAGTAAAAATGGGTTAGATTTTGGGTCAACAAAAGCCCCCATTTGATTGTTGCTCAAGTTTTAGGTGCACCAATACTTCTACTCTTTCAGCACATAGTCCATGGTAAAGGGATCCGACCCCCACAAATCACCATTTTCGGACTTACTTCAAATCACCCCATTTCATAAATTTCTCGATTTAAAAATATCATAGAAATATAGATAGATTTAGGCGCGGTACAATTTTTTTCGTCTTTTTTTTTTTTTAAAAAGTGTGCTGAATTCAAGTAAGTGACGTTGCATCTAACTTTCATAGGCTGCTGTCTCGTAGATTCTCCTAACCTTCTATACCTAAAAGAAAAGTTTGTAGTATCAGACAATCTCCAACAGTAGTTGATCAGCATTTATTCAGCTAAAACTATGAAGCTGCAAGTTTGAAGCTTTATTTATCGTTTAACATTATAGCCTGCAAGAACAACGTCTCAGGCTCTTAGCAATGGGTTCCAAAGCAGCATGCTTGCATTTGCTGCTTCTACTTCTCGTCTCAGGCACTGCACTCTCTCAACAGATTGTCAAGACTCTTCCTGGCTACCCCGGCGAATTGCCATTTAAACTTGAAACTGGGTACGCAATGCATGCCCTTTTCTCTTCCAATATTGCTCTTTTGTGCAGTAGATTGATTAGCATTGGCGATACTTATGGGGCTTGGTTTGGATACAGATACATAAGCGTTGGCAATGTGGAATTCTTCTACTATTTCGTGGCGTCGGAAGGGAACCCTGGAGCTGACCCTCTTCTACTCTACATAAATGGTGGCCCTGGTTGCTCTGGTTTGAACGGGTTTTTCTATCAGATTGGTATGACTCTAATTCGGATAACAACTTAAGAAAAAATTGACGACCGGTTTTGAGCAAAATGGGCCTTGATTTGCTGCTATGTTTATCTCTATATACGCATGAGATATCTCATGATGTTTGCCTACAGGCCCGCTAAGATTCAATACCACCGATTATACCGGGGGCTTACCAACATTGGAATACGAATCAAGCACATGGACAAAGGTACAATTTTTATTTTTATAATATATTTTAGATTCTTAATATGACGTTTTTAAAAACAAAATATTGTTGCTTTGTTTGAGCATAATGCTAAAAATACGGATGCAGGAATTTGAGAAAATGATTCTCCCTCCTCCCTCCTTTCCCCTGGGGGCTTCTCTTCCCCCTCTGTTCTCTTCTTCTTCTGCTGGATGCAGTGATTCAGCCCCTCCTCTCTAATCCTTGTCCTGCATCGGTAGACAAAGTTAAAGTAATTCCAGTTTTTCCTTGTTAAAGTTGACTGACTTGAAAATGGTAACTCTTTTCCAGACTTCAAGCATAATCTTTTTAGATGCGCCTGTTGGTGCTGGCTTTTCATATGCAACAACAACAGAAGCTTGGAACACAACGGACACACAGATGGCGAAACAAGCAGATCAGTTCCTAAGAAATGTGAGTGCGTTCATGACAAAAGACCCAAAGAAAAAAGAAGGGCTTTAACTGCTTATTGACAAATTTAATGGGTGGTCGACTAAGGGTTGTTCCAGAACTAGAATGTTGGGTTCCAAACTTCCAATTCTGTTTAAAAATAATAATTTTTTTACACTTTCAAAAAGGATAAGATTCTTTCCCTTTATATCTTAAATTGACAGTGAGAAAATATGATATTGATAATTACTCAACAAAAAACAACATATTAGATGGAAATATAGTTATAATAATTTCTGTCAAGAAAAAGGTCCAACTTAATTTTCATGGTCTGAGTTGTTCTTTGAAATTATATTCCGAAAATTGCTTATTTTCATGAATATAAAAGGTACTTTTTGGGTTTCTATATCCAAAAACCACTGTAATGAGTGCATTTGTGGCAACTATTTTCTGTCGATATAAATGAATACTGATCTCGTGAAAAACATGAACAACATGAGAAATAACACCACAAAAGACCTGTCCTTTATGGCTCTCAGTATTTCTGTCTAATTGTTATATCTTATTGGTTTGTAATGCAGTGGTTGGGCGAACACCCGGATTTCATGTCCAATCCAGTCTTTCTTGGTAGCGATTCATATGCTGGAATTTATACTCCAATTCTTGCTCAAGATATTATAAACGGTAAAATTCACATCGAACACCTGAATCTAATACATCTCGCGTCATTTAAATCCAGCCCTCACATACTCAAACCTGGTTCTCTGTTATTGACATGCAGGCAATGAAGCAGGAGTTGAGCCTCGTGTGAATCTCAAAGTACATGATTTACATCTAAGACTTCAATGCCTTTTTTCTTTCCTTTTCTTTTCCCCTTTGCTTCTGCTATTTGTGTAGCTAGCATGAAATTAAGATGTCATGTTCTTTCAAACAATATCAGGGATTCTCGATCGGATGCCCACATACACATACGGATCTTGAAACGAATACAAAGATACCCTTTGCACACAGGCTGGCTTTAATATCGGATTCAATGTATGAGGTAGATACAATCCCATAAATAACTTAAACAACCAAGCCAGCTTAGTTCTTAATGACTTGGATTTTTAACTCTTAGTTCACATATATATTCATAGTTGTTCTTTTTTTTATTATGTTGTGATTCAGTCTGCCAAAACAAGTTGCAATGAGAATTACGCAGATCCAGTAGGTGCAACCTGCACCGAAGCACTTTCAGCAATAACCCAGGTTTGATGGATTCAGTTTTGTTCTCTGTAACATCATATAATATTCATAGTTTTCTATCACTCTTTCTTTGACACTCTGAATATTCAGTGCATAGAGCTAATAAGTCGGCAAAACATATTGGAACCAAATTGTGCTTTCTTATCACCGAAAGCTGAAGAAGAGAGTGCTCAAAGATCTCTCAGAGAAAATTCTAACAATTTCATTCTTCCATCGCCTAAAAGATCTGGTGACTTTTGGTGCAAAGTAAATCTTCATCTCTCTCTCTCTCTCTCTCTCTCTCTCTCTCTCTCTGTGGATTTTTAGCATTCTCCTTGCTTGTATTCTAATTTCTAAGTCGGCATGTCAAACAAGCATACTTGTATCTCTAATTTTTCCCTTTTCACTCTGCAGAATTTTGATTATTTGCTGTCTGACATATGGACAAATTATCAAAGTGTCCAAGATGCTCTCCAAGTTCGCCCAGTAAGTACTTTTGGAGATGGATTACAATGAAATTTGAAGTCGGTTTAGTAAAAGCTCATGCATCGAGGTATCTGCATTTTAATTACAGGGAACAGTCAAAGAATTCTTTAGGTGCAACGTTACCTTGGAGTACACAGTTGACACCAATGACGTTGTCCCCTATCACAAAAACCTTACCGATACAGGCTTGCAAGTGCTGGTTTTCAGGTTCCCACGTCCAAATTCTCTGCAATACTTGCGCATGACAAATGAATGTGCCTGAGAATTGCAAAGTTTTACTGACAACTATATTCAAATTAATTTCACTCTCCACTGCAGTGGCGATCACGACATGGTTATTCCACATATCGGCATCGAGCAATGGATAAATTCTCTAGACCTGACAATTGATACTGATTGGCGACCCTGGTTTGTCGGTGGTCAAGTTGCAGGGTTAGATTGCTGATTGATATACACACAACTTCAGCCTTTGTTTTTCCTCTAAGTTTCAGTTGCTTTTTAATATGGCTAATTATAATCTGCATGCATGCACTGCTCCTTTAGGTACACGAGGAAATATACAAACGATGGATACCGCTTGACCTATGCAACTGTAAAGGCAAGAAGATCAAGCTTTTCATTCTTCACTTGATCCCTCATCTAAACAGTTACTTAAAAAAAGGAAAGGGAAAATTTATACATATTTTGGTTAATTTGTTGCAGGGAGCTGGACACTCGCCACAAGAGTACAAACGCAAGGAATGCTATGACATGTTCCATAGATGGATCCACTACTATCCTATCTAGTTTTTGCTTTCCTTTTTACTTGTCAATGTTGGACAAGAGTTCGTTAATGTAATCCTTGTTTAGTATTAATGTAGTCCGGCATGCTGTCTTGTTTTTCAATATCTAAAGCCGAGAAAAGAACCATAATGAAAGAGAACAAGGTTCTAATATTTTTCACTTGCTGATCTTCTTTGAAATCACCATTTATTGGAATTGATGAATAGTAGCAGCTTGCTTAATGTTTAGAGAGGTGGGAAAATGGGCACGTACATGCACTTGAATGGAACTAGACGGTGACTTCCAACTAAGGGAAAATGGGCACGTACATGACTTCCCGGTCCGGTCCAGAACCTGGAAACCCGGGTGCATCCGGGCGGGTATCTGCTCGGATTACACCTGGGCGGTTAAGACAATTCCGGATCCGGTTATGTGACTTGGTTATCCGTAACCGGGTCCTTTAAAATGAAAAAACCGCCCCTTTCTCTCGTCTTCTCTAAACGCTTAGGGTTTGCTCTCGTCTTTTCGAATCTGCTCTCTCTCGATTTCGAAGTCCTCTACAAACTTGGAGTTACGCTTCTGGCCTTCTCTCTCAAGGCTCTACTCTCTTCGACGCAAGTGTCTCTTCTCCTTTCTGAATCCATTCCCTCCTCCTTTTCGAATCTATTCTGCCTTCTCTCTTCGACGCAGGAGTCTCTTCTGTTGAATCCCTTCGTCTTTCGAAGTCCTTTGCAGTTTCCGCATCTGGGAGAGAGACGCGGAGACTACCATCCAACATTTCTCAAGTCTAAGCTCGTAAGGTATATTTCTCAAGCCCTTCTCTACTCTGTCAGTTTCTGTAAATGATGGGTTTAGGGATTTTTGATTATGAGTGTTGGGTTTTTTTTTTGTAAACGATGGGTGTTTTGAAATTTTTGTATTTTAGGGTTTTATTGTATTTTTGGGTGTTTTAGGGTTTGGTTGTAAACGATGGGACCGAGTTATAAAAGAGAGAATAAGAGGGTTTAGTTTTACATCAATTATTTAGTCTTAATCTCCAAGTAGAAGAAGAGTCTTTCCCGTATTGATACTCATTGTTGTAGATATTTGGTTGGTAATTAAAATTTTTCCTTTGCTATGTTTTTCACATAGGATTTAGTTTTCTTGCTATTACAGTGGGTTTATGCCTTTTATTTCCGTCTGTCTAGCTAGGCCATGTGCTATGTTTTGGCAGTTTTGCTATGTCAGTTTGCAGTTTCTTTGAGCTAGGCTGACCCAAAAAATGTTGATGCTTTGGCTGCTTCACAGGTTTTGTTATCTTCTTCTTCTGATTTTTTTGTCAATGTCTGATGCTTTTGACTGGTGAAAGTTACAAAATATTTTTTTTTTCTTTTTTTGCTTTTGGATAAAGCACTACAAGTGTTTATCTTCGTGTGCACCTAGAAAAAGATGTTATGATTCATTGGACCTAAATGGGTGGCATGTAATGGTGTTGCTACTTCCATAAATATTGACTTTGTAATTGGCAGTTGTTGCCCATTCTTAGATTAATAATACTTGTTTTACTTATCAAATAAATAAATATGAAGCTGGCAAAAGAATGAGGTGGTACCCAATAGTTAGACACCATCTGATTTATAAGGATGCCATTTTACTGCATCATTTTCCTGTTTTAAACAAAACTTCTTGAATGAATAAGATGATATTTCTTTGGCTTTGGTACTCATATAAGGCATACCATCTTATTTTGCCCTACTGCAGACACATCAAGAAGCCATGGCCCAGATTTATAAATGCAGACTATCAGCATCTAGTTTCCCTCGAGGTAATTTCGTTAAATTGTCTAAAAACATAAGATTGACCAAGTTCGTTTATCTTTCTCCACACTAGTCTTATTTTTTTGTCTTTATTTGTGACATGTAGGCCATTGATTTCCTAGATAAGCTCCTTCGATATGATCATCAGGATAGGCTTACAGCAAGAGAAGCAATGGTATACCTCTCTCTCTCTCTCTCTCTCTCTCTCTCTCTATCTCTATGTGGGGTGCTGTTTCCTTCCCACATTTTTTTTGTTCAATTAATAACATCCTTATTCCTATTCTGGTTGCACTAGTTTGATCATCAGCAGGCTTCTAGTTGGGACACTGTAGAAGAATCAATCATCTTTTCCCCCCAATTCCATATTCAAGACGTGAAGACTAATACATAATCTAGAATCGACCAGAATGATCTAGAAAATATTCAACAATGATATTTATTTTGCATTGTTATGTATTAGTTTAATTAGTTGTGATGTGTTATTATTTATTTTGTGTATTAGTTTAATTAGTTGTGATGTATTATTAATTATTTTGTGTATTAGTTTACTTAGTTGTGATGCATTATTATTTATTTTGTTCTTTGTAAATTTATGTTTTGCATTGTTATGTATTAGTTTAATTAATTGTGATGAATTATTATTTATTTTGTTCTTTGTAAATTTATGCTTTGCATTGTGATGTAATAACAATATTATCTAAAAAACAAGAACAATATTATCTATTTTGTATTTTTATTTATTTTTTTATAAATTAATTTTAGAAAGTGTTTAAATTATTTTTTAAAAAAATCTAGGCAATTTAAGCTTGATATCAGATTTTTTTTTTAAAAAATCCTGCTATATAATTTGTTTAAAAAAAAAAAAGGGGATTCAATCCGGTTATCCGCCCGGTTTTTTAAATTGGGATCCGGATCCGGTTATGGCCGGATATTCTGATCCGGATCCGGATCGGATGAACACCACTACTTTCAACCACATTGACAATTAATTTCATAATAATAATGAATTTTATAAATAATTATAACTAACTTTCAAATCGACAGTTTTTTTAAAAAAAAAAAAAAAAAAGGAAAGAAAGAAAGACAGATTTGATCAATCTAGAGGTAGTTTCTTTCTTGGCTCTTGAGTACCTTGTATTGGCATATGTACGTGACCATCAATAAAAGCTGTGCAAAATATACTGCCGCGTCCAAATTTTTCAATGGGGTCTCCTAACCAGCCACCTATCAGATTATCAAATAGTAGTGCTGGAAAATACATTTAACAAAATGTCAAAAAGTGTCGACAATTTCTCCTTGCGAGTTACGTCCATATATAGACAGACATGTACCGGGTTGTTGAGGGATGAGGATGGTTTGCAATGCCCATCACCCATGTGTCCAATTGCTTTACGCCTTTACCCATTTCTCTTCAGGTAGTATGAGTTTTCCTCCATCATATATTTGGAACTTTATACTTTGGTGGATGCCTGTAATTATTAATTCATTATGGAAAAGTTATTTAATAAGTTAAGATCACAGACTGATAAAACCCAGAAATCTCTGTACCACCCAATATCAACTTGGAGCCCCCACAACATGTTTTTAGGATCTATCGGTTTTTCTCTTTCAGGTCAAGAACCACATGACTAATTTACAGGTAAATATATTAAGAGAAATGATAAAGCAACGACTACTTTACTATTTTTCTATCATTTTAGAATAAAATAATATTTTTTAAAAAATATTTTTTAATTTTAATTTTGATTTGATGTATTTAAATTATATAAAAATATTATTTTATTGATAAATTGTAAATGAATGGCAGAGGAGTTGTCACTATGCCACTGCTCATATATTAAAGACTTTTCTGTAACTCTCTGCATCCGCAGTCAGAATCTGCCGATCCTGTACATATAAAAAGTAATCATCAATGTTCTGGGAGAAGTTTGGTAAATCCACCGGTCAAAGGATCGATATTAGTCTGCGTTATTTTCAATAACCAAGAAGTCAAACAACAGCTTTTCCTTCACGTTTCGCCGCAACAAGAACAACGAGTGTATTAAAACGGGAAAAGAAAAGTACAGGCTGATGAATTGGACAGGTCGCTGCACCTTAAATTAATGGATTTTGGAAGTTTCTCGCAAGAGCAGGGCTTTAGGTATATCTATTTTCTTTCTTGTAATTCAAACGCCTCGATAATGCCAGGAAGGAAAAAAAAAAAACAAAAACAGCTTGATAACGCACGTGGTTTAAGATGCAAAATTGGAAAAACTGTTAGTACCAACAAGTCAAGAACAGCTTGACATCTTGTTATTTCCCCTCCTTTTTTTTTTTTTTTTTTTTTTTAAGGAAATTGAGCAAACAAGATAACTTATCCCCAAGTATTCATAGCTATTCTCATTATTTAAATATTTATTCTTATTTTTAAAAGATAAATATTTTGGACACAAAAATTTTATAAAATAAATCTATAAATTGATAACACATGATCTAATGTGATATATTATAAAATTATTTTTATTATAAAATAGATTTAAATTTTAATATATTTATGAAGTCGAGTTTACTTTGTAGGATCTTGACGTACCTATCGTACTTCTTTTCTAAAAAATGTAACAAGAAGCATTGAGTTGTTTTTTTTCAAAAAACAGAAAAGAAAAATCTAACACATGTATTATTAGCTATATCCCTCTGTGGATGATGCATGCATCGATCTTCCAAACTTTCAAACCGGACCTATTATGCACAACCAAGTCATGTTTTTTAGTCTGTAACTGTATTTCAAAACCTCATATATCCTTGCTAACAACATTTCTCCTGGTTCTCCAATATATTGACGATGTTTCAGAAACATACCATATTACTCAGTTGGTTGATACAAAAGAGAGGCAAAAGAAAAACGGAAGAAAGAAAGGAAAAATTAGGTGCAATACTAATTTGGACCTGAATTGGTAAAAGCTATATAACGCGAAGATTAATCGTAGACTCAGGACAGACCTCGCCGGCAACATAGGGGCAGCCTTTAACAATGGCACTCGTCTCTGGCAATTCTGCTAACAGAGTATGTTTGAATTTGTTCATTCTACTGCTTTTCTCTGTAAATGTGGCTTTCTCCGGCACACTCGTCACCTCCATACCAGGCTTCGACGGTGACCTCCCTTTTAAACTCTATACTGGGTACGTACCTTTAAGATGAATTTGTTGTGTTGTTGTTCCTAAAAAAAAGAAAAATTGAAAGAGAGTTGTAGTTTTATGTTGCGTTTTCTCAAATATAATTTTATGTATTGGTGTTGGTTTGTTTTTCAGTTATGTCACCGTCGGTGAAGCAGAGATGTTTTACTATTTTATCGAGTCCGAGGGAAACCCCAAACTGGATCCCCTTTTGCTCTGGTATAGTGGCGGCCCTGGTTGCTCTGCTTTCAATGGTCTTACTTATCAAATTGGTACAGTTTCCTTTCCTCATGCTATCATTAACGTTTTTATTTTATTTTTAATCTAAATCCACGCATCCCTTTGTCTGAAACTTGAAAGGTTACCGGTAACTGTTTATAAAAATAAATTCACAAATTGATGTAATGATATGTTAGTTTGTAAAGTTATTTTTATTATAAAGTAGATATAAAATATCACATCAAATCATTTCAACTTGTGCATACTTTTATAAGATCTTTTTATAGATCTAAATAGATATTATTCATTTTATTTGCAATTGAGATGATCATTATCTATTTTTATAAATAGATTAAAAATTAAGTCACTTGAACTGGTCAATTTTCTGTATTATTTTAAAAAAACAAAAAACCATGTAACACTATGTGATGGTGCCACGTCAAGATAGTCATTGAACGATAAATTTTAGATAGTCCAATAGAATTACTTTAACCATAAATAAAAAAATAGAAGTAATTTAAATATAAATGTATCGAAATTGGAAAACATATAAATGGCCAAATCGGGACAGCCACCATGGGATGATTCTTCCATCATTTTTATATACTTTGTCTTTAAACTATACTTGTAGGTCCACTGGTTTTCAACCTGACAGACTACGAAGGGGGTTTACCAAAAACATATTATTACCCATACTCATGGACGAGGGTTAGTTCCATTTTTTATTTGTTCCTTCCACTTTATTTCCCACGAGTTCCATCAAATGAATTTTGTTCATATCACTGAATGACGTTGGAAATTTCCCAGACTGCCAGCATTTTATTTGTAGATGCACCCGTTGGCACTGGTTTCTCCTATGGTACAACTGCGGATGCATACGATGTCTCGGACACAAAAACAGCAGCACAGGTTTATGAGTTCCTAAAGAAGGTGAATTTATCCCAACATTAACAGCTGATTAACTAGCTAGCTAGTTGGTCTCATATCGCCCTAATAATGCTTACCAGATGCTTGCATATTTGTTTGCCTGACAGATCGACAAGAAGTCATATGTTTTGGAAGATTTTTAAGTGTTTTGTCTTTCCACTGAATCATATGTTTTTCATGAGTACTTGTACATGTATGCAGTGGTTGAGTGAACACCCACAATACCTGCTGAAACAGTTATTTATCGGTGCTGATTCTTATTCAGGCATATCCGGCCCAGTCGTTGTTAAACATATCATTGATGGTAACTTTATAATCATGATCTTGCTCTTAGAAGTGTGATATTAATCAAAGAGAATTGACTCGTTAACTTTGAACCTGTTTGGCTAAATATAAATCAGGTAATGATGCTGGGCTCGTGCCACGCCTGAATCTCAAGGTACATCTTCAAGTTGCAGAACCTTGAACCAGTACCTTAATTAACTAGGTCATATATTAAGTTTTACTTCAATAAACTGCATGCTTAATTGCTTGAAATGGTTTCAGGGGTATATTCTTGGGTGCCCCAGAACTGATTCAACCATTAACGATAATTCAAAGATAATATATTCTCATCGGATGGGACTTGTATCAGATGAACTCTATGAGGTAAGATTATTGCTTAAGATTCTTCTCTTGATTGGCCTGATTTCTATTGGTTAATACTCTGGCGTAGAGGCCTTAGAACAGTAGTACTCTTACTATATGAGTTTATTCTATGTGTAGAGCACACCATCCACATCATTTAAATGGTAAGATTTGATTTATAAGATTCAAATTTTAAAATTTACCTTCCAAATCAAATTATGTCACGTAAGCAGTGTGCGGTGTAAAAGTCTTAGAATTTCAGTACGCTTCCTATATATGGTTGAAATTGGAAAATGGTATATGCATGGACTTTTGCAGGCAGCAAAAGAAAGTTGTAACGGGACTTATGATGATATTACTACATCACAAGCACAATGCTATGAGGATATAACATTAATCGAACGTGTAAGAGGACTCCATTCTGTTCTTTTTGTTTGGAACTTCGGAATCTGACACTAACAGTATAAGGTGATTACTTGAACTTTTAGTGCATCAAAGACATAAATAAAAACCATATTCTGGAGCCTAAGTGCACCTGGGCATCCCCAAAACCCTATGGAGAATCGGTCCGAAGAGCTCTTGAAGAAGACTCAGATGGCTTGATCCTGTCATCCTCAGATACTGATCAGGAGTTCTATTGCCATGTAAATAAATCTCTCTGCCCAGCCTCTCTCTCTATAAATTTACAATTTTTAGCGTACAGAAGTTATATGCAGAACTGATCCACACTTTTGCAGACCTTTGGTTATGCACTATCTTATGTTTGGGCCAACGATCGAAGTGTTAGGAAGGCTCTTAATATCCTAGAGGTATTGACTCCCAAACNCTTGTAGGTCCACTGGTTTTCAACCTGACAGACTACGAAGGGGGTTTACCAAAAACATATTATTACCCATACTCGTGGACAAGGGTTAGTTCCATTTTTTATTTGTTCCTTCCACTTTATTTCCCACGAGTTCCATCAAATGAATTTTGTTCATATCACTGAATGACGTTGGAAATTTCCCAGACTGCCAGCATTTTATTTGTAGATGCACCCGTTGGCACTGGTTTCTCCTATGGTACAACTGCGGATGCATACGATGTCTCGGACACAAAAACAGCAGCACAGGTTTATGAGTTCCTAAAGAAGGTGAATTTATCCCAACATTAACAGCTGATTAACCAGCTAGCTAGTTGGTCTCATATCGCCCTAATAATGCTTACCAGATGCTTGCATATTTGTTTGCCTGACCGATCGACAAGAAGTCTTATGTTTTGGAAGATTTTTAAGTGTTTTGTCTTTCCACTGAATCATATGTTTTTCATGAGTACTTGTACATGTATGCAGTGGTTGAGTGAACACCCACAATACCTGCTGAAACAGTTATTTATCGGTGCTGATTCTTATTCAGGCATATCCGGCCCAGTCGTTGTTAAACATATCATTGATGGTAACTTTATAATCATGATCTTGCTCTTAGAAGTGTGATATTAATCAAAGAGAATTGACTCGTTAACTTTGAACCTGTTTGGCTAAATATAAATCAGGTAATGATGCTGGGCTCGTGCCACGCCTGAATCTCAAGGTACATCTTCAAGTTGCAGAACCTTGAACCAGTACCTTAATTAACTAGGTCATATATTAAGTTTTACTTCAATAAACTGCCTGCTTAATTGCTTGAAATGGTTTCAGGGGTATATTCTTGGGTGCCCCAGAACTGATTCAACCATTAACGATAATTCAAAGATAATATATTCTCATCGGATGGGACTTGTATCAGATGAACTCTATGAGGTAACATTATTGCTTAAGATTCTTCTCTTGATTGGCCTGATTTCTATTGGTTAATACTCTGGCGTAGAGGCCTTAGAACAGTAGTACTCTTACTATATGAGTTTATTCTATGTGTAGAGCACATCATCCACATCATTTAAATGGTAAGATTTGATTTATAAGATTCAAATTTTAAAATTTACCTTCCAAATCAAATTATGTCACATAAGCAGTGTGCGGTGTAAAAGTCTTAGAATTTCAGTACGCTTCCTATATATGGTTGAAATTGGAAAATGGTATATGCATGGACTTTTGCAGGCAGCAAAAGAAAGTTGTAACGGGACTTATGATGATATTACTACATCACAAGCACAATGCTATGAGGATATAACATTAATCGAACGTGTAAGAGGACTCCATTCTGTTCTTTTTGTTTGGAACTTCGGAATCTGACACTAACAGTATAAGGTGATTACTTGAACTTTTAGTGCATCAAAGACATAAATAAAAACCATATTCTGGAGCCTAAGTGCACCTGGGCATCCCCAAAACCCTATGGAGAATCGGTCCGAAGAGCTCTTGAAGAAGACTCAGATGGCTTGATCCTGTCATCCTCAGATACTGATCAGGAGTTCTATTGCCATGTAAATAAATCTCTCTGCCCAGCCTCTCTCTCTATAAATTTACAATTTTTAGCGTACAGAAGTTATATGCAGAACTGATCCACACTTTTGCAGACCTTTGGTTATGCACTATCTTATGTTTGGGCCAACGATCGAAGTGTTAGGAAGGCTCTTAATATCCTAGAGGTATTGACTCCCAAACCAAGTCAATTTATTAAGGGGAATATAACTAAAATATGACAGTGCAATTGCTGCAATCAGGGATCAGTACAAGACTGGAAGAGATGCAACAAGACCTTATCCTCATCTTACACATATGACCTCTCCAGCGTGCTTGAGTATCATAAAAATCTCAGCACAAAGGGTCTACAAGTTCTAATATACAAGTATGTTGCTCAGAACTGACTATAATTCCTATCAATGCTAGCTCTTCTTTTGGATTCTATCTCTCTCTTTTCAACAAACTAGATAGGCATCATGATGATCATATTCTTCTTCGTTGAGGTGATCTTATTTTGTAGGATTTGCTATCAACCTACTTAGTTTTTGTTAAATCACTAATTTTCCTGAAAACTTTTATTCCCGATAGGAATCGATGAACTTGATCATTTATCTTATATATATATATATATAAGCACAAATATATTCTCTAACAATGAGATCTGTTTCATTTTTCACACAGTGGTGATCATGACCTGACAATCCCAAACATTGGCACACAAGAGTGGATTAAGGTGCTAAATTTAACCATCGTTAATGATTGGCGATCGTGGTTAGTGGATGGTCAAGTTGCAGGGTCAGTACATATCTAGTTAATGAACTATTTTTTTTTAAAATAAATAAAAATCATAAAAAATGAATAATTGTAATAGTTTTGTTTTGTGTAGGTACACAATTAAGTATTCGAGTAATGGGTACCGCTTGACCTATGCCACCATAAAGGTTAGTTTAAAAAACTGGTTTCGGAATTATTTACGTTAATTGTAATCGTTTTTGTTGACTATATATATGTTTTTGACAAATAATGATGTTGTTGTTTGAGAAGGGAGCGGGTCACTCACCTCAAGAGTACAAGCGTAGAGAAAGTTTTCACATGTTCGACAGGTTTATCCATTATTTTCCACTCTGAATCACTCCGGCGATCAATTTTCCACTCATTTTCCACTCTGAATCACTCCGGCGATCGATTTTCCAGTGGCCTGGAAACGGCTGGATTAATTGTAATCTAGCTTGTTGATTTTGAAAACAATTGATGTTAAATCTGGCAATAAAGGTTAGAGCCATGTACCGTGAATGATACCTTATAATGGAGGCTAAGCTTGAGACGTCTCACCCAAAAGGAAAAAAAAAGGGGGGTGTTAGCTTTACATGCCTTACAATCTATTCACTGTTTCTCTTTTGACACTTTCACGTGCTTCCTGATTTTAAACTGAGAAAATAAAAAAAAAATTATAAAAATAAACTTGATATGAGTTGGTATAATATGTTAATTACAAAATCACGTCAGTTTGTAGATTTATTTTTATAAAAAAAAAATTATAACTACTGTACTTCTGTTTCAAAATACTTTAGGACTATATTTTTTTTCCCCCTGTCTAAAAATTTGAATGGGGCTATTCGGCTGTTTAGGTGATGCAATGATTTTGAAATTAACATTATAAATAGAATTTCTCTTTGTAAAATAAGAGTTTATCCCAAAAAAATTTTCTAATTGATAAAAGCGACTCTACTCCAAACCTATCCTGAGTCATTTTAAAACGTGCGATTTTTTTAAAAGGTGGTATTTCAATTTTATTATTAAACTCTCACCGTAGGAGAGGAATATCTTTGATAATGAAAGCATGGAATTACAACCAAATTTCCAAAACCAACCAAACTTGAGAATACAAGTAAAAGGAAATTGGGAAATTCCTATTCTAGTCTGAAGAGTTATTTTGAATAAAATCTTCTTGAATTCGACTCACGTAGCTATTAGAGAATTATGATAATTGTGTACTCCATCTACCTACATATGCTTTAAAAATTAAAATAGTGTAAGTTAGTCGAGCTTGAGTAATTAATAGATGGTCATGCTCTTTTGATTTAATTTTTATCAGAACATGAGATATATTGTGATACTCCATTGGTAAGTAATAAGAGTAGGTGTTGTATGGAATCTTATATTGATTAAAAAATAGATTATTTCTCTTTATAATGGGTTTTAATGGGACTTTAATTATTTTCTCTAATCACATATTTTGTTCATGATTTTTTTCTTTATTTATTTAAACAGTTCGAATTTGCTCACACATACTTACGTTAATAAATTATTTATATACTATTATAACTTTATCTATAAATTTTGACAAATTAACTTTAAATATTAATATATAGTTCATATACAGTGATTATATTCATATCAATTAAATAGCTCGAATTGTATATGATAAACAAGGCAGTCAAAATCAAGTTGGATCAAATCTATTCAAAACCAAGTGGCTTCACATATTGATCATTTAAATTGACAAGTATTTAAAACTGAATCGATAAAGATAGAAGATGAAATTTTAAGATGGTAAATATACATTTATATTTTCTTTATTATTATTTTACTACTCATCTATTTTTTTTTTCTTTTTGCTCTTTGAATTTGGATTAACAATTTTAAAACATGACCCTCTTGTATAATTTAAAAGAAAATAAATTTAATCAACTATCGTAATCATGTAATTTAATTAAAAATAAATTTAATTTTATCAAAAATGACATTCTTTTGCTCTTTGAGCATATTTTTATAAAATTAAATTTATTTATTTTTAAATTAAAAATGAATATCATCTACTGGAATTTTTTATTCAAATTCAGATAGTAAAAAGGAAAAAATAATTAAAAAATCAGGTGGAAGGATTTCCGGACATATCCAAACCAGCGTGTAAAGAAATTAAATAAATAAAATAAAGGTTTAGCCACGACGGGAAATAATGGAACATCGGCTTCTTCACTTCCATGTTTCCTCTGCCCCAAAACCCAAACCAACCGACGGCAACGGCCAACCAAATAATCAGAACAAAAAATGTCTACAATCCTACGAAGCTACAGAAGCAAAATCAGGAACATGTTTTGGATTCTCAGAGGCAACACGAACAGAACCGAAACCATGTTGCCAGCTCTGAACGAAATCACGACCACTCCCTGGAAGTCTCTTGGTCTCAGAACAACACTAGGTTCTTATTTTGCCCAACAAACGCGCCTCTGGTCTACCTACGACCACATTCGTGCCGACGTCAACTGCCCCCGTTGCTCCCGCCAAATGCCCGTCCTCTTCTCCAATCGCCCCTTATCCATTACGGGCCGTGAGCCGGGGCTTTACCAGGCTCTCAATCTCTGCCCCAATTGCAAAACAGCCTTCTATTTCAAGCCCTTCAAGTTGGAACCCTTGCAAGGTAGTTTCATCGAGGTTGGAAGGGTCAAGGACACGGAGGGGGTTAGTGAGAAAGATCCCGGTCAGTTTGGGAAAGCGCAAGCTTGTGGAAACCCGGAGGAGAACGATGCGGCGTCATCGTCTTTGGGGAGGGAGTTGCCAACGCCCAAGGAGATTGTCAAGGTGCTCGACGAGTTCGTTGTCGGCCAAGAACGGGCGAAAAAGGTTTAGTTTTGTTGATCTTTTTTACCTGCTTGCAAGTATTCTAGGTTACCGACCGTGAATTATTTCATTTCGCGCGATCAATATGGAGAATTATTGAAATTTAACTGTAATTCGTTTGGAATTCTTTAATTAATGTGTGTTTGTAAATATGGAGCAAATTTTTTTGTAGGATTCAGTTTCGTTGTAGTTTGGGAGACAGAGATTGGATTTTGTGTGGTCAATTGTGACTTGTGGGATTCTTGTACTTGTAGCTGCTAAGTTAAGTTTGCAGTTACCATGTACTTGTTAGCGTTCCTTGTAGACTTTTTAAATGCTGACACACATGGATGGGTGTGAATTTATGAGAGGAATAGAATTACGGTGTGATTGTAATGAAGTTCTACAGAGTTTATGAATACTGATAATTGTTTGTTGAATAATGCAGTTCTATGATTTTAAAGAATGTTGAAGCATTATTGACTTCATTGTATATATAAATGCATAATTGCTGGTGTTTTTCTTGAAATTTATGCTCACTGACAGGTACTTTCCGTAGCTGTTTACAACCACTACAAAAGGATATATGATGCCTCGTTCAATCAAAAGTTAGTTCATTGTTGTCTTTCAGCTTGTGTCAGCTCACGGTCGTTACAGTCTATGACTAAAGTTTCATACAGTTTGTTTTGGGTATTCCAGGGTTGAAGGTGTTCATGTGTTTTGATGATGGGTAGTATTAGTTGCTTATTCATTCAATGATGCAACTTTATTTACTGAATTTTTGCATCGCAATACCAGGTCAGGTGTAGAATTTGGAAATAATGGAGGTGAAAATGAGGGCAGTGATTCTGTTGAGCTGGAAAAGAGCAATGTACTATTGATGGGTCCCACTGGCTCAGGTATGAAATAAGAAGTTGATGTGAAACTTTTTGTTCCTAGGGGTATTAGTGTTGGAACCAGCTGATTTCGAAGGCTGAGATTTTTATTTATGTATCCTTACCTTTGCTGTAAGGATAGGAAAGACATTACTTGCAAAAACACTTGCTCGTGTCGTGAATGTGCCATTTGCTGTTGCTGATGCAACAACATTAACACAGGTTAGTTCGTTGCTTTATAATAGTTCTCTGCTTGTCCAGCTTGATACTAACATTAGTAACTATCTGTTTGTATCTCAACGTATGGGAAGCTGCCATGTTATGACATGGCAGAAGCATAGACAATTATCAAAGACGAGTTAGCACATATGTTTTTTATAAGTACAAGTTATCACATTGTTATTTGTTAAAACTTATAGGAAATTTCATTCTATCCTTATACATAATATATTATACATCTGGGAAGTTTTTCATGCTATGAAGTTGCTTGCTGAAAACAGAGTGAAGTTATATCCCATTATAAGATAGATTTCGACCATCAAATTATTTATTTTCAATCTGAATTTTTTCCTCTATCTTCTTAATTTGTAGAATGTAAGAACATGAGAGTTATAAGTAGGGGCTTTTAGGACTTTGTTATGAGTACTGGTTTTGACTCATACAAAGGGCAAATACTGCATTTGCTGCTCATGTTGTTTTTTCCCCCTTGAATGAATTGACCTTTTTGAATTTGCTAGATTGTTGCATGTTGGTGGAAAATAATTGTTTTTAATGCTCACTGTTGTAATCAATAAATTTTCGTTTTACAGCTTTGCTGAATTTATCTGAGATAATCTACTAACGCTCTGTCGCCCCCCCTTCTCCAGGCAGGCTATGTTGGAGAAGATGTGGAGTCAATATTGTATAAGCTGCTTATGGTATGATCACATGTTACTTAATGTGCTTGTTATATATGGATGTTATGACTCAATCAATATTGCTGAAAAAAAGTATCCTTTGTTTTAGAAATGGTTATATATGAATAATAATTTCTCAAAATTTTGGATACTGAACATATTTGTTATTCTTATATACTCTTAACTCATAAGAAAACAATATGTGCTTTTGGGTAGCCTGATAGTTTTTAATTCTCGCCACCCCCGACAGATTAGTAAATTACTGAATGTTCCAAGGGTCATGTATCACCAATCCTTGATAAGTTGGGCTACAAAGCCCCTTATTCCAACTTGTGATTAGATATATAGTATGGTCATTGAGTTGGACACTGTTGTATTTCTTTTGTTGCACTACTAACATGGTGGTTTTAGAATGTGAGCTTCTTGGGAGTTAGTTACTGATGTGGGTTTATTAGTAAATCTAAATAACTGTCATTTAATTGTAGACTTCATCTTTGCAACATACATGACCTTATGGGCATTCTTGGTTGTTGATTGTGGAGCTTAGAGCCTGTTGGTTATGTATGTCATGCACCGACATAAGCTTATTGTAATTGTATGCATACACTAATTAGGTCACAAGATGAATATAGAGTGATTGTTTGGTTATAACTTAATTTGTTTTTTGTGTGTTTTTCTCCTATATCCCTAGCTCACATAATTGGTTTATCTGATTGGTGTTTAGGAAGCTGAGTTCAATGTTGAAGCAGCTCAGCAAGGCATTGTCTACATTGATGAAGTTGATAAGATCACTAAGAAGGTCTACTGAAATTTCAATTTATGGAATGTGCACGCAATTCTTTCTATGCCTTATTTTTGGATAATACTGTTGAATCTCTGTGCAGGCTGAAAGCTTAAACATTGGCAGGGATGTGTCTGGAGAGGGTGTCCAGCAGGCATTGCTAAAAATGCTGGAAGGAATGGTGTGTAGATCAGGCTTAAATTAGCTTTGGAGTTAGTTTCTGTTTAAGGTTCATAATTTCTGATATATGCCGTGTGCAGTACTCCAAATGTATGGTTTCCACTTCAACTTGCCCAACCGTAGCTTAATAGACCCATAGCCTGACCTATTACTAAGCTTAGATGTCTATTAGACTATAACCTAAGTAATGGAACTGTATGTGCTATGTATATGTTGCAACTGAATCTGCTCTGTTCATTTAGCATTTTTCACTTTCTTATTCTTTTTATTTATAACTATAAATACACGATGCACCCTACTTGACTTCATTAAAAAATATGCAAGGTTTGTACACTTGACTTGAATCAACAAATAATTTAAAGGGTCAAATCCACAAAAGGCTTAAGGATTTTAGTTGTTGAGACATACGCAAACTTTAAGTAGAGTTGTCTTACCATGCCAGGTATAATAATATATTAGGTTATACATTGACTACTTTTTTCCTTTGTCAGATAGTGAGTGTTCCTGATAAAGGAGCTCGGAAGAATCCTCGTGGTGATCACATTCAGGTATGCTGGATAAAAGTCTCTGCTGTTCTTGCATTACAAGTGTTTCTAGTTAATTTAATTATATCCGTGATTCATAAATAAAAGGAGCTCTCAATTCACATTGGAACCTATCATGCCTTAGGAACACATGCCAGGAACTTGCGAAAGGAATTGCTGGAAATGGTTTATAGATATTTTCACATAAATGAGATTTTTGTTAAAACAGTGGAATATGAATATCCACCAAATACCCTGTAGGGTGATTGCTATTGTATAAAACACTGATAATATCTACTTTTTACAGTCTCTTAGTTTCAGAATTATTTGTCTTGTAGTTGTTACCTGGGAATCTTTTAACTCTATGTTTATTTGCAGATAGATACGAAAAATATCCTTTTCATTTGTGGTGGAGCATTTGTTGATTTGGAGAAGACCATTTCAGAAAGGTAATACATTTCCTAGGGCTGTATGTTGACAGAAATATTTTACTTTTGTTGGATCTCCTATGACTAAATTATTTTTTCTAGACATCAAGATTCTTCCATTGGATTTGGAGCACCAGTTCGGGCAAACCTGAGAAGTGGTGGATTGACAAATGCTGTAGTGACATCCTCATTACTGGAATCTGTGAGAATTCCTGAATAGGGTTACATTAATTTATTGACATTTTCATTGTTTTTATTCTGCTATTGTATTTTGTGCTTAATTTTTTTTATAGGTTTTTTGTGCTTAATTTACGTGCCAATTCCTTTCATTAGCTAGCCTTATGGGTTTCAAATGAACTTGTAGGTAGAAAGTGGTGATCTTATTGCATATGGCCTGATACCTGAATTTATTGGACGATTTCCAATCTTAGTGAGTCTGTCAGCTTTAAATGAAGACCAACTTGTTCAAGTATGTTTTCACATTTCATTGTTTAATTTATTCAATTATTACGTGTCAATTACGTGCTAGGGCCTTATCTATTGAGAGGAATGGATGGGGTTTTTTATTTGCAGTTTTGCAGTTTTAGCTTTTGCCTAATTGGCTCAAGCTCCAAAGTTCTTTAAATCTTTTGTTTAGAATTTTTAGAACTTGTTGGTTTTCTTCTTTTTTCATGGATAAGGAAGTATTTAACATTTTCATGATATATATTTATGCATTGCAGGTCCTCACTGAACCAAAAAATGCTCTTGTTAAACAGTACAAAAAGATGTTCAACATGAACAATGTAAGATTTTGAACAATTGCATATTTGGTCCAGAAGTTTTTCTTTCTTCTCTCTGGTTTGTGGTCTCAAGCATTTGATATTCTATTAAATTTATGGAACTCTATATGCAGTACTTATGGAAGTGCTTAGCTGTCTATCTCATTTCAGGTCAAATTACATTTTACTGAGAATGCTTTGACATTAATTGCAAAGAAAGCGATGGCAAAGAACACTGGGGCCCGGGGTCTAAGAGCCCTATTGGAAAATATTCTAGCAGAAGCAATGTATGAGGTAGATATGAGTCCTAGTTTCTATCATGATCATTATATGTCATGCAACTATATACACATACATTTTATTTTTTATTGGCACCGGGTGTCCAGAAACAGCGTCCTGATTACATATACACATACATATATACATATGCATCTATATCCTCACATATACATACATTCGTACATATATATACTTGGCTTAAGCAGACGTGCAAATTTACTAGGCTTCCCGTATATAGTTATTATAATGGCCTTTATTCCTTGCTTACGTGATATCAAAAGTGTTGCTAACGTGGCTTGCTATTATAGTCGGTAGAAAGCAGGTAATTGCATTAAGTTGAGGAATCAATGATGACTAATTCAATGAAATCAGTCGGGCCTGTCGGGGAAAATACATATGTATTTTGATATTGTTCTTTCCCTGTTGCTCCGTATGACCATTATGGCATATGGAGATTGCAATGAATGTTAGATTTCAGCGTCCATAATGGAAGCATTCTTTTTTGGTCATTTTATATTTTTATGCGCAGGTTCCAGACATCAAGGCAGAAATTGATACTACGAATATAGTTTTGGTTGACGAAGAGGCCGTTGGGCCAGTGGATGCTCCTGGATGTGGAGCAAAAATACTTCATGCTAATGGTGAACATGAGCAATTGTTTCATGACACGAAGTGCATGGATCCGATGGTATGTTTTTCCGAATGCATTCTTTGAATAACCCTTCTTAAATCATTTTTCTTTCTCTGTTCTTCGCAAGTTTTTCTTTCTTTTTTGTTTTGTTCTGTTCTGTTCTGTTATTAATTAAATGATGAAGATAATGATAATTAAAGGCAGTCAATGAGTTCCAACTCAAAACGTATTTCCTCTCCATGTAAGAAACAAAGAATAGGGTGGGTTGGAGGTGACTTATCAAAAAAGGAGTAGGTTGGAGATGAGTGGAGGTTGGAGAACCATTGGTGTGGGTCAAATTTGAGATATTTTCCATTTTTTTTAATCTGTTTTTAAGAACATCCATCCTTCATGGGTTTTATGGTTACTACCTAACTTTGGAATGTAATAGCTCAAAATGTTCAGAAAGCGCATGGTTTTCATGTAGCTAGGGGTCTCTTAAATGATTGAAGAGTCAATAACGCAATTAATTTGGGATTTTACAGGAAGCAGGAGGGGTCACTGACGCTGAGTTTTTTGAAGAAAAATTGCAGGTTCAGTCCAGAGCCATTCGATTGTAGATTTTATGTAATTTTGCTCGTGGACGGACTGCACAGTAATAGAAGAAAATTGGATTTTTTTTTTGTTTAATATTTCAAAGTTGTTCGTCCTTTCGTGTGCTTTCTAACAGCCCAACGAAGCGCTAATGTTTGGAAAAGTTATAATCTCGTAAAGTAAATTGATTAATTGCTTACGTGACATAATTTTATTTAAAATATAAATATTATAATTTAAATCATACTGACTTAATAATAGGATAATTTTAATTTTCTTGGAGCTAATGTGGGCCGTTAACATTTAATCACTATACGGTCCAGCCCCAGCCCATTAACATTGATCTTTGTTAAATTCTAAAAAAAAAAAAAAAAAAANCATATATAGATATGTTGCAGTGGGGGAGACGGACGAGTTACAGCTATTCTATTATTTTATTGAGTCACAAAGAAACCCGGGGAAGGACCCTCTACTGCTTTGGCTCACCGGAGGCCCTGGTTGTTCTGGTCTCTCCGGTCTCATCTATGAAATCGGTAATGTCCCTTAACCTAAAAGATAGAAAATTTGCAATTATCTGCTCCTCAAATTTTTCAAAACATGTCAGTTAGTCTCGTCTTTTGCAAAATTAAGGGATATTAACAATAATATGCAAAGAAAATTTAGAAACTAATTCATCCAAATCGTGCACTGGGGTTATTACTTTTTACCTATTGACTTTTACAATTTTTTTAGGACCACTCACTTTCGACTACGCCACTTTCAATGGTAGCTTGCCAACATTGGTGACGAACCCATATGCATGGACCGAGGTGCAAAATTCCTCTCCACCATCTTCATCGTTATGTGAACTTGAAAGTGTAGAGATTTTTTCAGCCTTTTTCGTTTTATTGACACAATATTATGGCTACAATTTTTCAGGTTGCAAACATAATATTTTTAGATGCACCTGTTGGTACTGGATTCTCATACTCTGAAAGCCTTGAAGGTTACTATAGCTCGGACACTAAATCACCTTATGACGCATATCTTTTTCTTAGGAAGGTGAGCAAAAACTGTAAGAATATGTCAAATGCTTCAAATATGTTTTTTTTTTTTTTTTTTGCAGATTTTAAGAATCTCCGTAGACAAATATAGAAAATCATTTTTGAGAGTGTACTGATCGCTTTGCATATTGTGATGCAGTGGCTGTTAAATCATCCCAAATTCCTAAAAAATCCACTATACATTGCTGGTGATTCCTATTCAGGCGTGATCGTTCCCCAGGTCACTCTTCTTGTATCAAACGGTAAACATTTATTTACTTATGTAAAAATAATATTCGCACATTTAATCTAAACATTTTCCTCGTTACCAAGTCCTAGCTCTATCGTTTTTTAAAATTCAAACATGCTCGATTTTGCAGGTAATATGGCTGGATTGGAACCAACCATGAATCTCCTAGTATGTGCCTAATTTTATCCTACTTCAATTACCTTTCCTTGTCATTGGTTATTCTGGTTCACTCATCTGTGCCGCCATTAATGAACTTTACAGATCTGGTTTAATGTTATTTTCTTCAAACTTGAATCAGGGTTACATGCTTGGCAACCCAGTAACAGATCTACACGGTGATGAGAATTCAAGAATCAAATATTTCCACCGTTTGACACTCATATCGGATGAACTTTACCAAGTAATTATTAATCCCAATCCTCCAGTTCATCATATCAAAATAAGCTACATTGAGTTCATTTTCCAAACATTCTGCGCCAGCTTTATTTATGCTTTCATGTAGTTGGCTGTAAGATCATGCTCCTAGTCCCAAGAAAAAGCTTGGTTTTTTTTAGAAAATGATTGTACTTCAATTTTATTAATATGCCCTCACTTATAATGGATGAATACTTTTTACAAGAAAGAGCTTAGGGCATACAATAAATGCACAACTTATGATTTCTCGTCACTATTTATTTCATGCCATCCAATTTGAAAATGTTGGATACATGCTTTTCCAGTCAGCTAAAACAAATTGCAATGAGGAATATGTTGATCCAGATCCAACCAATTCGACATGCATTGATGATATTGGACTTATGGCACAGGTTAGATTGAGGACTTACCCATCTGCTGGTTTTTGCAACACCAATTTCTAGCATTCTACAATTTTTTTTTTTATTTTTTTGTTGCTAATAATGAGAATTCTTGACCGAATTTCATTTTTCCTTTATTTTTCATGTATGCTCTATTTATTTCTATTTCTATCATTAAATGCACGTGCAATTGAACTTGTAGTGTACAATAACTGTAAACGATGCACATATTTTGGAACCCAAGTGTAGTTTTGCATCCCCAAGACCAAACAGCATGAAATGGGGAAGAAAGTTCTTTGAAGACATTCCCGAAGAGATCATCCAATCACCAACCAAACGACAAGAGAATTGGTGTAGGGTAAGCTAGCTCCATCCCCATATATTTGCATCTGGGCTTGTTTGAGCAAATATAGTCTCTTAAAATCTACAAAAGCTTAACAAATCAACCATTGCACTTTGTTGCAGAATAACAACTACGTGCTCTCCTACATCTGGGCCAACGATCAAACTGTCCAGAAAGCTCTTGGCATTCGAAATGTAAGTGAGATTTCGTAGAATATCCCATAGAGTTTGAGAGGGATAGACATGGTGTGTGATCCTGACATTTATAGTCTTCTGCACGACAAATATTGTAGGATCTACACACTGTATATATCTCTCTCAACTCTAGACCCAGAGTTCGATATGAATGGTGCCCAAGTGAACTTTAATTTCAATTAAAAGGTTTTTGGTATGAAAATTAGGGGACAATAACAGATTGGAAGAGATGCAATAAAAGCTTGGCTTATGATAGCAACCTCGTCACTGTGGTCCATTATCATGAAAAACTTCTTAAGAGAGGTTATCGCGCTCTGATTTACAGGTGATTAATTTGTCATTATTATTATGCTCGAGCTTTATTTTTTAATTACAAGCAAATGAACAACTCAAAATTGATCAGCTAAAGCAGAAAAGATGTAAAGCTTGCAACAACAACAACAAAAAACATAAAATGCTTTGAAATGAGTCATTATCCACGAATTCAATAATTAATGATCCTATTATTGTTGGTGTTTCAGCGGTGATCATGATATGATGATTCCATATGTGGGTACATATGCATGGATAGAGTTTTTAAATATGACTTTGGTTGATGGTTGGAGGCCATGGTTTGTGGATGGACAAATTGCAGGGTTGGTTCTTTATTTATTTGCACTACAAAACATTTATATACCAACAAAAGAAAAACACTCATTTGCTCACTTTTCTCGACAGATTCACTGAGAAGTACAAAAAAGATACTGGAGATGGCTTGACCTTTGCAACAGTGAAGGTGAGATTCATTTTGCAAATAATGCTTGCACAAAGCAGAGTGTATAAGAAGAAGTAAGAAGAAAATAACGCATTTTTATACTTTGTGCAGGGAGGGGGTCACACAGCTCCAGAATACAAACCTGAACAATGTCTTGAAATGGCTGATAGGTGGCTGTCTTTCTTCATTCTCTAATCCAAATTGAATTATTCGAGTCTATCTATTTGTTGGAGGTTGGAGGTTTGTCATCTGCTCTGCAAGGAAGAAAGCTTGTCAAAGATCAGAAGCCCCCATAATTTCTGCTCATTTATTCAAAAATAAAATTTCCAGTAGCTTTTCTCTTTTTAAGAAATCAGAACAATGCCACAAAGTTTGAGCAATTATAGTTCCCTTCCGAACTGAATGGCGAGATTAGCTCTCACACAAATAGCACTTTTTCGAGGAACTAAGTGGGCCTTCAATTTCTGATCCATGGAAATTCTATTTCGCCTATCGGCCCGATGGGCTTCCAAATCTCTTTGAACTACAATGAGACGCCAAATTATAAGAAATACGTTTTTTTTATTTGTGAGGCTGCATACGCTAAATTACAAGGTTTCATGATTTCCTTGTAATTATATTTCTTCTGTTCTTGATAGTCGACTCTGTTTGGCTCCTTAAAAAAGAAAATTAAAAAAAAACCTCCGTACTAGTATTGAAAATATTACATTATCATTCTATTACGTAATATGCATGACTCCTAGCACTTTGAAATGGAGACTTGTATTTAATTTTCATCCTTTGATCTTTAAATCTTTACTTAAGCCATCTAAATAATAATAATAATATAACCTTTTTGTCCGTATAAAAATATACTTCTCAAACTAAAGTTAAGAGGCAAAGCTACATCTTCAAACTATCAAGAATTGCAATATACTCGATAAAATTATTGACATATGCACCTTCATAAAAATTCCAATAAATTAGAACAAATCTTAAAGGTAAAACAAAGCTTAAAAAGTAGAATAACTAGGAGGAAATTTTGTGTTGCTCGTCAAATATAGTTGTCATGTGATCGGAGGAGGCCTCCTCCTTCTCCCTCTTATCTCCCTCATTCTTTCATTCATCCACTTTGTCTATCAAGGTAGTTCTTTATATTTAATTTTATTTTGCATCCTCTAAGATTAAAAAATACAGATTTACAGCTTTCTGACAACTCCCAAGAGACATGTGTGGCACAAACAGATAATTAGATTGCAAATTGTTTAGAGGAAAATGGTGGTTTTGCAAAAATTACCAAGTGTGGTCCTCACGCGCCACCCTTTTTGCAGTTCTTCTTGCCACACGCGCTATATCACCAAATTTGCCACTACCAAATCTTTTGGATCTAATGAAAAGAGACAAGCGTGTTGCCTTCACGCGACATCATAAATATCAAAATCTATCGGAATTGATCTAAACTGTAATCCGTCATTTTTCACATCTATTTTATTATTTTCTTTTTTGGTTTTCCTTATTGTTAGTAAAATAAAATAAAAAGTGTTTGTCTCTCAGACCTTTGTCTGTAGAGATTGAGTCTCTATTTAAGTAGAAAGTGTTGTTTCTTAGACGTTTATCTATATAGAATATCAGAAATAATGAAAACCCAGTGCTGTCTCTTGAAAGTTTGGTGGAGTTCAAAATGTATTATTTTGGTTTATGATGTCATATTTGATATAGAGATATTTCATAACGTATCCGGTCATAAATGTAAGTTTATTATAAATGAATGATGGCAGATTTTCTTAAAAAAAAGTTAAAACAATGAAAGAGTTTTAAAGATTAATAATTATAAAGATTGAAAATATTTTTTAAACAAAAAATAAAAGCTACAAGAAAAAATAAATAAATGAAAAAAAAAAACGAAGTTTTCCTTTTATTTTTATTAGGAGTTTTTCCTCTTTTGTAATTTTTTACCAATAGTTTTCTCTTTTCTTCCTTTTTTTTAATGAGAAGAATGGAGTACATTACAATTATTTGTAGTTTAGAGAGTTGATTGTTCAAATTAATAATTTGGGTGAACGTAAATTGAGTGATAATTTGATAAGGATTTGTGTATTTACATTATATATATATTCAAACTTATCTAAAATCATTATTTTAATAAATAAAAAATGATTTCAAAGGCAATAAAATGTCACATCTTAATGTTAAGCTAGAATTTCAAGAGTTATATACATGTATTAATATATGAAATTACATTATAATATAAATAGATGAGTGATTGAAACGTCTAAGATATACCATTATAACGCTTGGGACAACGTGGAGATGGTGGGCAGTTCCACTTCTGCCACGTGAGCTGGGATTGGTTCTTTTCCACCGTCCTTTCTTTTATTTTTATTTTTTGAAAAGTAGGATTATGATTTTTTTTTTTTTTATAGTTACTTTTCTGTTACTTTTTTTTTCTTCTTCTTTTTAGAATTATTATATACATAAAAAAAATTATAAACTCATATAATTTTATAGAATTTATTAAATTTTATTTTATAATAAAAATAAATTTACTATTTGTGTATCCAATTCAATAATAGATTTATTTCCTTTTTCTTAAAAAAAAAAAAAAATTCACGATTATTTTTTATTTTGTTGCTTTTTATGATGGGCCAATATTCTTTATTTTGTGAACTCTCCCGTCTCAATGAACCATCGGAAGGGGAAGTAGCAAGACCGGAGTGAGGAACAATACATTAGATATACAGCCATGAGGGTTGGACCGGGTGGGCATCTCAAGTCCGGTTTCCACCAGCCCGAAGATGAGCCTGACCCCTCACGGGCTGCCTCTGCAGGCTTATCCCTCACTGTCGGCGCCGGTGGTGGCCACCGGAAGAAGGCAACTGGGGTCCGGGCGTGGCTTCTCGTGGACTCTACGGGGGACACTCAGGTGATCGAGGCCGGGAAGCACGCCATCATGCGGCGCACCGGCCTGCCCCCCCGCGACCTCCGGATCCTTGACCCGCTCCTCTCGTACCCGTCCACCGTGCTTGGACGAGAACGGGCCATCGTCATCAACCTCGAGCATATCAAGGCAATCATCACTGCCCAGGAGGTCCTCTTGCTCAACTCTCGGGATCCGTCTGTGATCCCTTTTGTTGAGGAGCTCCAGAGGCGGCTTACGCGTCACTACCACGCCACCACTGCCCAGGTTCGACCCCATCTTCAATTCCTTCTTTTTCACTCTCCTGTGTTGATTTTATTTTCGCGTAATCATGCGTGTGTTTGTTTCGATGGCGGGTGGTTATACTGCGATGATTAGAGAGACAGTGATTCTAAGGAATCAAAGGCGTAATTATAGGTTGGGAATCTATAGCGTAGATATATGTTTTTCTTCCCCTTTTATTGATTAATTTGCTTTTTCTACGTATGTTTCCGGTTTTCTGGTGCATGTCCTATATAGGTCGAGAGTGGTGATAATCCGAACTGGTCAAATTTGTATGATTTGGGAGAGCCACAATCACGGACTGCTAGTCCTCGAGACTTCTCTGGACGGTTTTCGCAATTTCAGAACTTGGATGAGGAAGGAAAGGCAGAGGGGAAACAAGGCCTCGAGAATCAAGACGGATCAAAGGTTCTTCCATTTGAGTTTGTTGCATTGGAAACATGCCTTGAGGCTGCATGCAGTTGCCTAGAGAACGAAGTAATCATTTGTTCTTCGTGGTTTGATGGTTTTTCTTTCTTTTTTTTTATCGTTGCTTTGGTCAGTCTTGTTTACTATTTCTTATTTATTTGTCGTACTTGTTTTGAGATCAGGCAAAGACATTGGAGCAGGAGGCTCATCCAGCCTTAGACAAGCTGACTTCAAAGATTAGTACTCTCAATTTGGAGCGTGTCCGTCAAATTAAAAGCCGTTTGGTTGCCATAACTGGACGTGTTCAAAAGGTTGAGCGGTCTTAAGATTTTTAACCACTATATGGTCCTGTATTTGCAAACCCATTGTTGGTATACATCATTTCAATTGAACCATTCCCATTTAGGCAAAAAACATGTTCTATATGTGAGTTAGTTACTTTTACATGCTTATAATATATGGTGCACACATGCCGATTTTCAGGTTAGGGACGAACTAGAACACTTACTAGATGATGATGAAGATATGGCCGAGATGTATCTTACTGACAAGTTGGTTCAACAACACCTTGAAAATTCTTCTGCTTCCTCTCTGAGTGAGAATGATGAAATGGATGATGACATTCTTCAACCAGACAAGGATGATAGGCACGTAATAATCTTAGTATCTTTCATAGTATAGGCATACCTACTTTCAAGTGCTTCTTTGGTATCTGACATGCTGAAGATGCCCCATGTTCATGTTATTAGGATACCTGCTGAAATCTCATCGGAAGCTGGTGGTGTTTCTGCTAGTTTCAAAGGTGAACTTCGAAACATGGAAAACTCCCAGGAGCATGCATTTGATGCACCTAAAGTACTCAGTAGAGGCAGCCACGGGACTCGTTCTAGTACTACTCACAGTGCTACAGGTAAGAACCTAGATGTGGAGGAGCTTGAAATGCTATTGGAGGCATACTTCGTGCAAATTGATGGTACACTAAACAAACTATCCACGGTATGTATCTACTTCTACAAACTCTGTTTTTCTCACTGTCACCTGGACCTTCACCTTGCTGCACCTAGGATGACACTTAACAGATTGCTACTTCGAATTGTAACTCCTGAAACCAGTACCCTAGTACCAGCATAGATGGAACATAATTTCAAAAAAAAAAAAAAAAAACCATTCCCTAGGGAAACTTGATGTACTTATGTGGGAACTGTCACCTGGACCTTCACCTTGCTGCACCTAGGATGATACTTAACAGATTGCTGCTTTTCGAATTGTAACTCCTGAAACCAACACCCTAGTATCGCATAGATGGAACATAATTTAAAAAAAAAAAAAAATCATTCCCTAGGGAAACTTGATGTACTTATGTGGGAACTGATGATGCAGTCCTCCTAGTTGAAGTTCACATCGTCAGATATATCAGTTTCATTTAACATTATAATTCCACAATTAATGAGTTTGTCTACTAATAATGATGATGATGAAATGACCAAAGCATTCAGTCATACACTTACATATAAGTGCTGCTCCCTGCTTTTAGCTCCAAGATCCAAGACCTTGTCCACCTATGACCTTTGGTCTCCCTTTGTGCACAGAAGACAATCCTCTGTCTCTAAAAGCCTCTTATGGTTTGGCTAAATGACTGACTTCCTTAGTTGAGAAACCTATCAGGAGTTTCCTTTTGTAATTTATTGACATCTCTGTTTCTGGCTAGAGGACTTTCTTGCAGGCATCTTTTTTATACTTGGATTGTGCTTTATGCGCTTTTAAAATGAAATTTTTATTACTTGTCCCAAAAATTTTTTTTGATGTAAAAGCTTCTAAACTGTTAGTTAGATAATTCAGAATAAGATTTATTTTGGTTCTTGTTTGCTCAAATGAAGGAAGAGCTAGTCGCACATAAGCTTCCTAAATTTGATGTAGAGCATTAACTGAAGTTCTTTTTAGCATGTTGTTGAAGGTTCAGGGATTTAGATGCTTCATCAATTTGTGCGCCCTTTTCAAAGTGTTGACAGTTGAAGGCAGATAATTTGCACATTTTACTGCTTATTATCTTGTGTTTTGGTTGGAAATGAACTCGCATTGCATTTGATATTTTAGGAAGTTATACTTCAGAAAATTGGTTCTTTGTGCATTTTAACATGTTCATATGTTTTTCTACCCCCATAAGTAGTATGATTATTCAGCTGATAAGTTTGTTACGGCTCTAGGATGTTATTGGATTTTCTAATTTCCAATTTTTAAACATTGTTGGTGGTTGTTGTTATGAAGCTGAGAGAGTATGTCGATGACACAGAGGACTACATCAACATAATGCTGGATGACAAGCAGAATCATCTACTACAAATGGGGGTCATGCTGACAACAGCAACCTTGGTTTTGAATGCCTTTATTGTGGTCGCCGGTCTTTTTGGCATGAACATCCATATCGAGCTGTTCGATGAAACGAAATCAGGGATGCCACAGTTCCTGTGGACTGTTGGGGGTAGTGCCACTGGCAGTCTATTCTTGTATGTGATTGCTATTGCTTGGTGTAAGCACAAGCGCTTACTCGAGTAGGTAAGGACCAATATGGAGAGGACTGTTATATAGTGTCTGTGTTGTGCATCTTTGCCGGCTTTATACACTTGAATGTAAACAATTTGGGCTGTCTTCCAACTCTTCCCCGTCAATTGGATATTGTCGGATTTTGCTAACGACCATTCAGTAGTGAGGGGAAAGCAGCCTTAGGGGTTGCATGTCCTGTCGTCTTCTATTCCTAGGCCAGGTTCGGCTTTCCAACGAAAACAAGAAAATGAATGAACTGGGCTTCAACTTTGAAATTGGAATTGAAACCGAAAGCATTCATGGGCCTGAAATTTGGTTGAGTTCTCTGCCTGGCACATACCCCCTTGGGCTTGTAGTTTTCTTCTCGTTCGCCCTTAATAAGCATAAGCTACATTATTATTTTTTTTCCCTCAGCAGCAAGCTCTCTTTCTGAAAATAGCTCCACGTTGAGGGAGTAGTTTCTATTGCTCCTATTTATTTTAATGCACCTTTAAGGTCTTATATTTTAGGAGTAATTATTCTGTATTCCCAAAATATGGATGTGGTACTCTCTATCATAGAACGTCATATCATTAAGACCTTGTTTGTTTACATAGATAATATAAAAATTAAAAATTGAATAAAATATTTTTTAAATGTAATTTTTTAATATTATTTTTATTTTGTAATTTGAAAAATTCAAAATGTTTATTGTATTTTACGTGAGAGTTTGAAAAAATTATAATAATATGATGAGATGCTCCGGAAAACAAAGCCTATAAAAGTTTGTGATTATATAAACCATTTAATAATATGACAATCACGTGAAAGGAGTGAGACTACTATATTCGTAGACTTTTCCCTTAAATCAAAGTTGTCAAACACAGCTCAGTACAAAATGTGGGCCTATTAATCAAACAATCCATTGGAATATCATATTTGGCCCAGAGGATATGCCGGTTTTGGGCCTTGTTTTTTGGGTCGTAGTCTTTTGATCGTGAGCACTCTTCTCTGGATGTAGCGGGCTAACCGTAGTGCTGTTGTTTTTATTTTTCCCAAGGCTACTGGAAATTATTTCTCCATCTTTTACTTGTACTCTGGACAAATTATTTCTCCTAGTTGTGCTTGACCATGTTGCAATATAAGAAAACTTTTGCAAGTACCGTTGCCAAATTCAAAGTAGAGAAGAATCTTTAAAGCTGAACATATTGATTTTACGGGCAGGGAGTCATAGTTAGGAGACTTATCCACCATTTCCAGAAACTTGCAAACTGTTACAGCGAATTCTTGACAGTATACAGGGCAAAGAGGA